>JALPQI010004585.1:0-74032 GCA_025490895.1 Thaumatotibia leucotreta
TCTTATAATAACCTATGTCACGACATTCTTATTACACAGAATCAAAATGTACTGGGATATATTATATTATTGAGCATTTTTCTACTTATATGTTATACATCTTATTTTTCCTTTGACTGTACAATATAACATAACTAAATCTCTTAGCCTACTGGCTACGTTCGGCCAAAGTGTAGGTAATCGAGCCACAAGCGAGTTTTCTCATAATTATAAGGAGTTATAGAATATCGGAGCGGCAGGGTGTTCAAATATCAGCGGCAACTTCGAAATCCGCAAATTTCGAGGATTTGTCTCTCTCACTTTAATGACGCCTTCGTTGGAGTGACAGAGAAAAATGCTCGAAATTTACGAATTTCGCGGTAGTAGGCCAGGGTGCTTAGACAAAATGCAAATTGCTAACGCTTAATCGTCAATCGTAAACGAAAGGCAGGTAACTGTCTTTGTCGCACTAATATGAAAGAGTGACAGAGAGGAGAAACTACAATAACAACTTGGCTAAGCATCCTGAGCAGGCCTCTATTATCATGTCCAGATATTTTTGAATATCGTGGCCGTTTCGATGTATCTAATAACTGTACCAAGAAACTGTCAACATACGTACCTACGCATTCGGTGATAGCACGCAAATCCGGGGGTGCCTCTGCCCACTCGGTGTGGGCGCTGGTACAATGTGCCCGCCGTGATGACGCCGGAGTATCAATAGGCATGCCGACTGGGTAAAAAAAAATTTTGTTTATTGTAGTTACATTATTAAAATATAATAGACACTTATTTTTTGTTTTGTCAATCAAATCAAAAATTACAAAGATAACGCTCTTCAAAGTTCAAGAGGAGTTTTATACCACAAAGTTTGTAAGGTACCTACAATTTTTTTGCAATGAACGCAAAAAAATTGTACCTTACAAACTACGTGGTATACTCTGTCCAACAACTTTCGGCAGTAGTAAATGGGGGCAAATTTTAAAGATATGGGTTCGTATTATTGATAGGTCATGGAACATTTTAATTTGTCGTCTTTTTTCAGTGACAATAGGTTCTCCACAAAAGGCCATAGTCGGATTTTCATAGTAAGTCAGCCTTTAAATCAACCAGACTCTAGTATTTTTTTGTGAGTTACCTCTTATGGTGAAGAATATTTCTGCTGAGTATCAACGTCCTATCGGTGACAGTTTTTGACTTATGATTTTTTTTAGTTTTTTTCTTTAATGTGTTGTATCTCAGGATGTATAAAAGCGAATTGCTTCAAATTTTGAAATAATGTTCTTTATTTAGATATGCATCGAATTTAAAAAAATGAATATCGATTGTCGTATAAAAAAAAGAAAAAAAAAGACCAAAAAATTTTTCATATTTTTTTTTGTGTACCTATGAAGTAGTGACACCTCTATTTTCTTTTTCTAATTATAGACCATACATCGGCCTACTAGTTGCCTAAGTATCAAAATTTTCCAAGCGGTACTTCTTACGAAAAATCGGCAATATGTGTGGTCAAGTTCTGCATTCAATCGGTGTTTTTCAATGTAGTATACAAACTCTTCATTTATATTTGAGTTTTCTTATCAGGTTATCTTATTTAAGAGTAAATGCTAATGACAACTAATGTCATCATGATGCAAGCTGTTTATTTCATTATTTATCGGCCGTTTACCATTTCAACTAGCGTATATAGTAATATATTCAAGAAATATATTATTTTTAATGAATATCTCATAAATAATATCGAATTACGCTAGTTAAAATAATAAACGGCCGATTAATAATGAAATAAACAGCTTGCATCATGATGACATTAAGTTGTCATTAGCATTTACTCTTAAATAAGATAACCTTATAAGAAAACTCAAATATAAATGAAGAGTTTGTATACTACATTGAAAAACACCGATTGAATGCAGAACTTGACCACACATATTGCCGATTTTTGGTAAGAAGTACCGCTTGGAAAATTTTGATACTTAGGCAACTAGTAGGCCAATGTATGGTCTATAATTAGAAAAAGAAAATAGAGGTGTCACTACTTCATAGGTACACAAAAAAAAATATGAAAAATTTTTTGGTCTTTTTTTTTCTTTTTTTTATACGACAATCGATATTCATTTTTTTAAATTCGATGCATATCTAAATAAAGAACATTATTTCAAAATTTGAAGCAATTCGCTTTTATACATCCTGAGATACAACACATTAAAGAAAAAACTAAAAAAAATCATAAGTCAAAAACTGTCACCGATAGGACGTTGATACTCAGCAGAAATATTCTTCACCATAAGAGGTACTCACAAAAAAATACTAGAGTCTGGTTGATTTAAAGGCTGACTTACTATGAAAATCCGACTATGGCCTTTAACTTCGTAACATAAAAATTATGACGTTAAATTTTGTTTTCGATAAAGACCTTTAATTATGTACAATTTTTTGCAACCAACTCTTACAAGTTACGAAACGTCTTGATCTGATAGATATCAGGAATCATTTTGTATCTGCCAGACCCAACTTATTATCAAACCTGAATTAGAAGAGGATTCGATAGTACCTACTGTTTACACAACATTTACCTAGAAAAAAATAGTTTTTAGATGTAGTGGGTGATTATTGATTAATTAATCTATTGTCTGTAAGTCTCTGCACTTAAACTATTAATATAACCATGAATACCTATATCCTAGATTTACTTATACACTGTTGTGTCAACCAACAGTATACTTTCGAATCCCGTTCTAATCGCGGTTTGATAATAAGTAGGTACTGAGGGTACTATAGACAATCTGCTAAAAGTTTAGTAAAGCGGTGCTCCCGGATAAGCCCACGTATTTCCGAAGCCACTTTCCTACCACACGATCAAATGACTCATTGCTTCTAATTTTTCCTCAAACACTACCGGATAAAATCGATCAAGTTCACGGAAATGCTAAATCCGATTTCAATCGCATGTAACACGCGTGTACTTGTATTTGATATATATAAATTGTGACGTAATCTGGAAACGCACGAATGTGTATACGATTCATAAATATATTAATTAGGTATTTTGCTAGTGCTTACACATAATATAGTCAAAGTCAAAGTCAAGTCAAACTATTATTTATTAATAAGCATTTTCGAATCGTCTAACACAATATCAAGAAAAAAATCTACTACCGGTTCTAACCCTACACCACTATCCTGAGAAAAACCAGTAAGAAACTCAGAGGGACTTGTTTTTTCAAAACAGTATAATAATACATCTTATTAAAATAACATGCACTAAACAATTTATTACATCATAAAAAAATACTTTTATAGACATTTTTATTAATTTAAAAAGTTACATTACATGAGCCACGAGCGAATAAACGTTTATTTATTTTATTACCTTAAAAAAAGAGATAAATAAAGGATAATAATAAACAAAAATAATAATTATTAATTTATTATACAAGTTCACAATATTATTATGCATATATATCTTTACTAGGAATGTAAAGGTCTCTAGTTGTCAGAATAAAGAGAACAATAAGATTTACAGATTTAGAGATGGAGGTACTCTTCGCCAACAAATAACAAAAAAAAATAAAAATAAATAAAGGTTAGAGAGAGTAACTGGGTTCGCAGTTTATGAATTCGGTACGCTAACATCAGTGATCGATTTTTTGTATTCTCCCGGCGGGTCTACTATAGTAACTTGAAAAATAAACTTTAATTATATTGCCATTTTTCTGTTTCATAAAGTATACAATAGCGTTAAATAAAATTTTATAGTCACACCCATAATTTTTTTATACGCGAAATCCCGCAAGGTGGAACAAAACCGATCAGCCGATCACTGCTAAGCTAATCATACTACATTGATGGCTCATATTTTTTGAACTCCACTAACAACTAGCAACTGAATACCTCGGGTCTTGTTAAATACAGACACCTTTAGGTTTTTTTTTTGTCATTTATTTACTTTTAAAAGAGGTATTGTCAGTGGTGTAAAAAAAATGTAGGTACAACTGTAGGCTTACGACGGCACTTTGTTTAAAATTGTTTATCGTCGTTACCGTTACGTTTTGACAAGTATGCAAGGTGACAGGTAGCACGATAAACGGTAAACGCTTGATTATCATAAGCCACCTATGATAGTGTCGTATTTAATCGTTTGTCGTTGTTGGCGATAAACGTAGCACGATAAATGGATAAAATGGTACCATCATAAGCCAACTGATAATGTCCCCGATGTTACCCCGTATTATTTTTGAAATACATATTAACGTTGTTTGTTATTGTTTCAGTGTGCAACTTCATAGTACACGAGCGCTGCGTGGGGCAAGTGGTGACGCCATGCTGCGGGGTAGCGCCGAGCCTCATCAAAGTGAGTGTTTTATGTCACTTCATGTCATCCTGTAGCGTGACCATGACTTTGCAAGTATCGGTGTTAGATTTACCTCGATACGTAAAACATTCATGCTTTTTAATTAAATCAAACATTTCATGTCTCGTAGATATTTAGTTTTACTTATGATTAGTGATGGAACGATCCCCCGGTAACTTACCCAGCACAGTATGGAGAATATTCCAAAATGGAAACTTATTTCCCTATAGTAAGATTGGGAAATTACCGGGAACAACCCATCACTAGTAAGTAGTAAGTAAAACTATCTACCAGGCCTGAGTCTATATTAATTCGCATAATTTATTACGCATACTTCAAATTGGCATAGCGTTGTTAAGCATACTATTTAAGCGGCATAAGCATAATTTCGCATAAACGATTACGCATAATGTATTTACGTATAACGTAAACTATCATAACGATGATTTGGAATAATTAGGATGAGCATAATACTAATTGGTATACTTAATGAAAGATATATTATAAATTATAATAGATAAAATAATAATGACCGATCATAGATTGCGTAGCGAAACCGATACTATATACCTACCTAATATTTTTGCCAAGTTACTGTCGATTAGTACGTATTAATAATATTATTATATACTATATATTGCTTCCAATATAAAACTAGTTTAGACTTTTTTTTACTTGTGCGTTGTGCGTAGGTATAACATTTAATGTTTAGGTCTTGACATATTTTATTGACGGACATACATGTATACTTACTTATATTTTTATAGTAAATATTGTTTATTTTAATTATTGCACGCATTTTTACCCTAGCAATTTATAATGTTCATAAATACGGCGTGTGTATTTTATACGGGATACAGTTATCGTTTTGTGATCGTAGAAATCATGGTATAGGTAAATCGGTTCCCTAGATCCTATTTTAAGCATCATTAAAATATACGCCCGTATTAAATAGGTACACACTCTGTACTGTGCGCCTCATGCGCCTACCAAGATGTGATTTCTTTACTAATAAAATTGATTATTAAATACCTAATGTTTTATTTAATTGATTGTATCTGACGTGTTCATTAGAATGTGTAGGAGATATCGACGAAAGCTAGGCTTCAACTTCGCTTCGTCGCTCCTGCTTATTAGTCTTTTGAACTTAACCTTACTGTCTTGGTTTTACCCTGATCTGCCCTGCCTCATTCGCTTGATTTCTAAGTTTATGCTAATCCATTTTAGGACGAATAAAGTTATATTTAATAATGTTATGCATATTTCAATTATGCGTAATCAGTAATATGCGTATTAAGCATTATGGAATTTTATTATTTTGCCTATTCAATATTATGCTTAATTATTTATGCCAAATCCGTTATGCGAATTCATATTAGGACTATTAATATTAGGCATATTAAAGGGGACCCACCAGGCCTGAATTGTACATTGTGCATCAAGGGAGATAAGTACGGTATTTAGTAATACCGTACTTATCTCCCTTGATGATTGTCAGAAGACTTTTAACGACTTGAAGTTAGTATTCCGCTTACCGACCATGATGCATACAATGTTTTTCATCACACTTGCCCACAAAAAAAGTTTTAAGACAAAATATTATTCAATGACGTACTGACATTTCTATTACACTCTAGGGAATTTCACTTTTCTATTACTCCCGCTACGCTTGCAAGCAATGGCGCGCTTAGACAGCAAGTGTGATAAAAATGAATTAATTGGCTGTGGACAATTTTAACAGACGGTAGCAACTTCATCTGAGACGTTATTCGATAGTAGGTCTCGCTTTTTATAAACTTATAGCTACACGTTACTAATATTAAAATGCGATCGGTAGCCATACCATGACTTTGCAAGTCGGTGACGTTAGGTTTTTCTCGATACGTAAAGCAGGCCATCGCGCTCGCTCCAATATGTCAGTGTGAGCGGGATAGAATGTATTAGGCACGTATCGAGTAAAACCTAACGTATCCTTTACTTTTCAACTCATTGTACAGTCGAGTGCATTAATATATAGACACATTTGTAAGGGATCAATATGGAGAAGTGTATATATATATTAATGTATTTATTAATGCCCTTGACTGTACGGCTATTGTAGGCTTATGATGGTACCGCGCCTAATCGTTTTGTCATTGCCGTCACGTTCTAACAGGTATGCAAGTCAGTCTCCGTAGCCTAGTTGGTAGTGACCCTGCCTACGAAGCTGGAGGTTCCGGGTTCCAATCCCGGCGAGGGCATTATTTGTGTATTTATTTATCACAAATATGTGTTCCTTGGTCGTGGCTGTGTATGTATTTAAGTATCTATATGTATCTATATGCGGTGTATCTATATGTATCTATATGTATCTATATCGGTACACGGTGCTCGTGAGCAATCCGAAAGATTTTAATGCTGAATTCCTGAGCATATTTAGAGTATTTAATGTTACATAATTTTTTCTGGATTCGGCTTGGTTCCTGAGAGAATTAACCTTTTTTCGAAATAAGTTTTTCGATGTAACTCGTCATACAACTTCTTTTTTATTACAATGCTACCACAATGTGTTCTAATATTACCACACCTTTTGCCTGACAATTAAAAAATAAGAATAGACTTGACAAAAAAACCTGTCCCTAAAAAATCATTTAAAAATTATTTTTAACAAATTGTTGTTACGATAAAAAGTATTGAAAATATTAAAAAGTATTCAAAATGACTTAAAAAAAAGAAGGAAAACAATTTTTTTTTGTGGAATTTTACATTAGGTGTCACAATATATTTTTTTTTATTTTGATGTTTAGAATGCATAGTTAAAATCTTTCGCAATGCTCGCGAGCACCGTGTATAATATCGTCGCCAGGTACCCACATCACAAGCCTTTAATTGAGCTTACCGTGGGCCTAGGTCGATTTGTGTAAGATGTCCCAAGATATTTGTTTATTTATTTAAGTGTGAAAGTGACACATAGCACGATAAATGGTTAAAACGGGACCACCATAACATAAGCCACCAGAACTTCCGACAGGACGAACCGCTTTTGGTGATTCTTATTTTATTTGAATGCTGATGCTTACCGATTGGTCCCATTTTAATTTGGTTCAGTTCTGACAATGGCATCCATGATAAAAATCATATAATAAATACATTTGCATTAAGCATTTACGGTGGCCGTGTGGTGACAACAGTAAAAATACATTTGTCACAACCCCAACTCCTCCTGCGGGTGTCGTAAGAGTCGACTAAGGGATTGAAGTGTCACTGACCATTATTTGATAAAAAAATGATGATGGGCAGCAGCGTCATCATACTGGACACATTACTGCGATCGCCAACCCGCTTGCCCAGCGTGGCGATTATGAGCATTTACCTCCTAATACGTCTATACGCATAGTTATTAGGAGAGGCCTACGTCCAGCAGGGGACTATTATAGGCTGATGATGATAATGATGAAGCATTTACGGGTAGTTCTATGCGATTATTCTGTCGCGCCAATCAAGTCATTACCATTCCCAAATTATTGACGAACTGCGTGTAAATAGTGGAGTCATTATCGGTTATCTTGTAGCAGGCGCATGTCTGTCTTCTATTCTGGCATAATAGTCTCGTTTGCTTTTATAAAACGGAAAATAAAGCGGTGATGGTAATGAACACTAAAAACGCATAAAAAATCGAATAGAAACACCCTTAGACGACAAATGGACGAATAGCTCAATATCACGACAACCGTTTTCGAAAATTCTTTTTAACCTTCGGCATACGAGGTTCGGTATACCAGTCCCCAAATGTATGGAAACTTCATATAAACATTTTTCTTGTATGCGGAGGCATACAAGGCGAAAAATGTTTAACGGTCCGTTTAACCGACTTCAAAACAAACCGTGATGATGGGATCTTGAAGAAATCGGTTGAAGTCGGTTTTTTTTTTAATATTTGGTGTTTATTTAAATATGACTCTTATGTCTACTACTAAAAGTTGGAACAGAGTACACACTATAATTAATATGACTAACTTTCGTAACACAATTGACGCGATCAAGTTTTTTTTTTATGATGAAGGCCTTAACTATGTAATTTTTTGCAATCAACTCATAATTATATAAAATACTGAACATAAGCAATATGTAAAAAATGGCTTAGTGCTGTTCTCGTAGCACCCAGTCTACGGTGTAGCCGGTGTAGCGTTAGCGTAGCACCTCAAAGCAATGACATATTTTAGAACCTTTTATTTGCCGAACGTTCATAATTATAGTCTGGTCGACCAGCTTGTTAGTAGAATAGTCACCAAATGAAAAAAAACCCACTTCAATCGATTTCTCCAATATCTCATTATCAGACCCCGACTTAGTGCCACCGGGACCATAGGGACAAAAACACGTAAAAATACTGTTCAAATATTTCGGCTAATCGTTAATTAGATTTCGATGTTTTCGTACAGATAATTTACCATTTCGGTATTGGGACAAAATAGCTAAATCATCATCATCATCATCGGCTCACGGTCGTCTTCACTTCAGCTCTCCGCATCCAACTACTACCCGCCACATTATTCAGATCGTCGGTCCATCTGGCGGGAATACCCAATAGCCTACGAACAAATAAAACATGGAAGCCGCATGCCATACTAAATTGTCTTTCAAAAACGGTCCGGATTTTTTGTTGACAAATGTCACCCCCTCATCAATGCATCACGGTAATGAATTTCAATATCAACCTATAAAAATTTAAACCGCCATTTAAAAATAGTTGTGATTGGTCCATCAAAGTTTTGATTGGCTATATTCTACAAACATTTGTCAAAGATGTGTTATGAAAAGCGCTATGTCCTGCCCATCTTGGCACAATTGAACAATTGTCTTTGGGGGCATTTTTGAGCTGGCGTTAGACGTCCATGTTATATATATATGGTCGCAGCCAATAGCTAAATATCAGTCGAAAACTCTTCCGTCGTCCGGATAAATGCAAAAAGTGGTAGGGTAGTCCACATTTTTGGCCTAAGACATAGACATATCTCATTCATATCATAACACAGAGTAGATAGATAGATAAAAACTTTATTCAACCACAACTTACATTCGTAGTGATACAAACACAGAAAAGGAAAACAAAAAACAAAATAAATAAATAACATTTCACCATCAGCCTATGTTAGTCCACTGCTGGACGTAGGCCTCTCTTATTAACTATGCATATAGACGCATTAGGAGGTAAATGCCCATAATCGCCACGCTAGGCAAGCGGATTGGCGATCGCAGTAATGTGTCCAATATGATGACGCTGCTGCCCATCATGAATCTTTTATCAAATAATGGTCAGTGACACTTTAATCCCTTAGTCGTCTCTTACAACACCCGCAGGAGGATTTCGGGTGGTGACAAATGTATTCTTACTGCCGTCACCTTACTAAATATACGTGAGTTTAATCATATTTATAGTTATTATCTCTCACGAAAGTTTCAATCCAACTATAGCTTATTTGCGCAAGTCATGTGCCTTGTACACTCGAGAGTCCACAGAGCTGATTTTCCGTCAGAATCATTAAATCTATACTAGTGCAGTGCAAGGCTATGTATATCCATCCGTACTAACGCAAAAAGAAAGTACAGAATAAGGAACTGTATTGTCATACCTAATGTGTCGTTTGTTCCAGAACCCAGTGGCACACTGCTGGTCCGAGCCGGCGCACCACAAGCGCAAGTTCTGCACGGTGTGTCGGAAACGGCTCGATGAACTCCCGGCTTTACATTGTATGAGTAAGTACCCTACGCATAGCCCTATTATCAGATGAATGACATCCACAGCTGGACATAGGCCTCCTCCGGAGACCGCAAACTACGGTCGTGAGCTGCCGGCATCCAGTGGACACTCGCAAACTTTAGGACGTTGCTCCACTTTGTACGGTCCTGCGTCGTCCAGTGTGTAGTGACCACTCGAAAACACGCCAGCCCCACCGGTCACCGGTTCTGACAATACCTATGGCGAGCCCACTGCCTTTTTATAATACTCGTAATGCGCTGTGTTTTCGATCAGTATTTTTATTTGATTTATTGAAAGATTGACGACATTGACGACTATCTGCCGTCTGCGGGTAGGTGTGTAATCTAATATATCACTGCTCACCTAATACACGCAGACCGCAAAACGCAAGCAGTCTGGCAAAGGCCTTAACCGGACTCGAAAGTTGTCCTTAGTTACTATGGATTAATTAAGTTAGTAAAAAAATGTTGCCCGGCTGATGAGAATGAACAGTTGTTCCGTCCTACCAGTCAATTCAATTATTACGATTAGGAAATACTATGGCAAAGTCTATACTTGGAAAATTCCATGCACAGTGCACAGTGTAAATATTATAAATAGGTGAAAAGTTTGACCCACGTAAGGCAACAATCTTGTAATGATAGAAAACAATACTTAATCATGACTGACAAGACAATTTTTTTTGTTTATACAGTTGACAAACGAAGCAGCCGCATGCAGATAACTTAAGGCATACATAAACAGTTTGTTTTAAATGACCGGCTAATTTACTATAGACTGGATGTAATATTTAAGTATCTAAAAGCTTAAAGGTACATATTTTGAAAAGCTCCCATTTTTATGAAGTAGTAATGTCTGCAATAGTTCCTAAAGCAGTTGACTGTCATGAAATTTTCGGCCAATTCATCACACAATTAAATCACTTCATTACACTGAAAAAAATATTTAACTGAACTACTTTGGCTATTTCATCATTAACCATAATTCGGTATGGCGTTACTAAAGTTAATTTCTATTAACAAACAGGTTTGCGTATTAAAAACCAAACGGATAATGTTATTCTAAGTTGGGCTATTCGTAAATAAATGCTTGTATACGTCTTACATTAAAACAGTAAACAAATTCAAGTGTTCACATGTAAATAAACCGCTTGGTCTAATTTAAGAGTAAGCATTGACAATATGCAACAAAAACCAAGTCCTAGCTTCTAACAAAGACGATGTTATTATCCATAACATAAAATTGTTTAGATTTAACTCAACAATGATTTGCTATTTTAATACATATTTTTGTTACATATAACCCGTTTTGTCTAGTAGAGTAAAACCAAATACGGGTTTGCTACACTAGCAGACCATTCGCTTTATCTAACCAAATAAAATACAATGTGTAACCAAACGTACTTCATTATATAGACAATACTTAGCATAGAAATAACCAAACGCTTTTTTTGCGTTGCGTTACACGTACAAGTTGACATAAGGACATTTCAAACCATGTCATGTCTTTGTAAACCAAATAATTTTAATTTCTTCATTTTCCTTGTAATCAAAGAGACTCTGAAGCTAATGTATTAAGCAAAATAATGGAATTACTCGTAAAATAATTTAGAAAAATAAATTGGTTTACAAAGATACTCTGTGCAATGAAAACCTATAAAGTGATGCAAAAAGTACTTTTGCTCGCGATTGCATTATTGATTGATTGATTATTTTGATTACTATACCGTTCTTATAAATGACTATGAATGTTTCTATTATTTGAATGTTTCTATTATTACAATTAATAAAGTTAATTAAAATAAATGTTTCTTTTTTTGCTCGTTTAGTATTACTTCTTTTTGGGTAATCATCGATGTGGCTTATACACCCTACTTGTAGTTAAATGAGTTGTAAATAGGGCTCACTGCCTGTATAAAATCCAGTACGTCTCATCACCCAGGGGATAAGAAAGGTGACGATGAGACGTACTGGATTTTATACAGGCAGTGAGCCCTATTTACAACTCATTTGATATTTGTCTGTATATGAACCACGTATTTTTGTCATGTATAACCTATTCATTTGGTTAGAAGTAGGCAAACTATTTGGTCAAAATAATTAAACATTTGGCTGTATATGAACAACGTATTTTTGTCGTGTATAACCTATTCGTTTGGTTACATGCAGGCAAATAATTTGGTTGAATATAATGAAACAAATTGCTTAAAATAATACTCTAAATTGGTTATAGGTAACAAAAAAGTTATGTTAAACATTACTGAGCCAGTTGGTTTAGGCGTAGCAGAAAATTTGATTAAAGTAAGTAGTGAATTCAGTAAGACTTTGACAAACAGTAAATTTGTTATCAACATACAGCACGTCTACAATAACTGAATTGTAAACTAAATATAACTGAACTTATGGTAATATACAACAGACAGTTTTCACACGATATAACTAATATTGTTTAGCAATACACAACATCAATTGTTTAGTGGAAAATTAACCGAACTGATTTTGGTAAGATATTGCCTTACTTCGCTCGTCACTTTTTTTAAGTTACAGGTTGACGAAAGTTCGGTTACCATTAACAAATTATTTTTTTCAGTGTACGATTATTGTATTGTAAATGCATTTCCGTAAATAAGGTATGTTCAAAGTAGTAACACACGCTAAACTTAAACCATCCTAGTATTAATTGCGCTATAACGTTTTTTCCACTAACCCTTTGACTGTCCATCTAACATATCCACCATTCCAGTATGCGAGTACTACGTCCACGGAGAATGCGTGGACTTCGCGGCCGCGGATTGCAAGGAGAATGCGACCTACTGCGCGGGGTCGGAGCCGCGGCCTGCCCACCACTGGCGAGAGGGGAACCTGCCGGCGAACTCGAAATGTGCGGCTTGCCGGCGCGCCTGCTGCTCCGCGGAGTGCCTCACTGGCTACAGATGCGAGTGGTGCGGCAGCACGGTGAGTAACCAGCAGTGTAGACCGTGCAATGACAAACAGTCGTTCGAGTGTGACTGCGAGCCTGTTGGTACGAGGAGTGCCTGCTTTGCTACAGATACGAATGGTGTGGCAGCACAGTACGCAACCAGTAATTTGTAGAAAAATAGCAACCTGCCAACTCCAAGTACCTAACTATACATTTTATCTTGGAAAAGGACTACGAAACATTCGTATCTACCAAGAAGATTAGAAGCATACGACATGATACTTATTTAAATGTGTTTCACTTCACGTTTCACATTCACTTTTTAATGGGAATATATAATATCTTCACAACACACAAATCTTCAAACATCCACTTTAAATCCACAGTGCCACGCGGGATGTCGGTCGCTGATACCGGAGGAATGCAACTTTGGCATGCTCCAGCCTATCTTCCTCCCCCCATCAGCGGTCTCCATCCCCCGCACAGAGGTCCCCATGGAGGCCATCATCGGGGTCCACGTGCGACCGCCGCCCTCGCAGCGAGACTTCGGCTGCCGTAAGTCTCTGAACTGCTAGGAAAGCGGACCCGCGCCACCGCTGCCGAACATGTGCCTCGCCATTCGCAGGCTTGGTAGCCGCTTGTAGACAGTCAGCTATCGCTCGCGACCACGATCAGATGTTGGTGTTTCAACTGGTCTCTTCAACTTTGTCAATGGCGGAAAAACGGACGCAGCTAATTTCCCTTTATTGTAATTCCGTTGAGATTCTCCAGAACCGCGAGCGTTTTTCTAGCCTTAACATATTATTCATAAACATTCTTTGATGACTCAAAGACAACTCCCTAAATAAGTCCCCAAATCGAGCATGTGATCGTAGTTGCAACTCATCAAACATTGGCTATTAGAGGGGTAGGGTAGTTGCGAATACCGCGGCACATGTGGAGAGGTAAAAGTGGCGGAGTGTGAGCGGTGTCTTTGGGCAGCGCGCGAGCGACGCTGGGGGCCGGCGCGGCTGGTGGTGCTGGCGCGGCGGCTGCTGCCGGCGGCCTGCAGCCCGCACGGGGGCGCGTCGCCGCCCTACTCGAGAGGTACACCATCGCTTGCACTGCCTCCTATCGCTGTCCGACTCTATACAGCCTGTACAGGTGGTGTTTAGAGGAGGATTCCTTTCTGGAGAAGGGTTCATCGAGCTCGCAATATCATAATGCGCTTTATCTTTAGACTATAGACAGATCTTATCACGAATATTGGCGGCATTGCTCAAATATAAATGTTTTAACAAATATCGACAGGACTTTCGAGCTTTGAAACAGTTTGTTATCCAATAATCATTACATGAAAGCAAATGCATTACAGGTACCAATTATAAACAATCTCTTCTATAACAGGGATGAAAATTTTCATGTATTTTAAGTGCATAAATTACAATGTTTTGGTTGAACTTGCCAGCCTTTATTGGATATAATCTGAAAATCAATATGCAGACTATTCATTGCTTATAAAATAAGGATGCAGTGTGGGCTACGGAGAGGACGTGACCATCAAAATTGTCTTTACCTATCTACTGCCGACATACCAAGAATCAAGTTATTTTGAAGTTCACGATTCCATCCTGTTGGGTTCGCATGGTAGTGTTCAGGAATGAGCATCAAAACAGACTTAAGCAAGAAATAATTACCGTCTTAAGCTTTAAAATGTACAAAAATTACTAATCGGGTAAAAGCTACACTAACCGAGAATAAATAATAAGTTGTGTTAATTATAAACTTAGACTGATTTTTTGATACACACTGACAGCAAACAATATTGTTTAATCTACTTAATAGTGATTGGTATTAAGATATAAAATATTATTTTCACAAACGGAAAATATGTAACTACACAAAAATTGTGAAAACCTAACGCCCATTATATTGACACAGTACAAAAACCTGTTGTTTTGCTCATACCAGAACATACAGCTTTTGCTATGTGCTTCATATTATCATTTATCTCCATCATCGCCCATTACTATACAACTTGAAACTCGTAAGATCTATAACAAGGCTGTACCCAATGTCCCTTCTATTTCTGCGCATGCCTAAACTTTGCCTTCGATATTTGAGGTTAGATGAATGGTCAATGTTAAATGAATAAAAATTCTCTCCAAAACACTCTTTTTAAACATTTAAAAAGATACAACAATTATTAAGGAACTAGGTATTTTAAAACATTAAATTTAGAACAAAAATTATATGAATTAGAAATTGTAACGTAATACGGCGAGGAGGACACAGCGCATGCGTGCGTCCTGTCAAAACCGGCCATTGTAAGATGAATCAAGAGAAGTCAATAAACACACTTCCTTAAAATTGGGAGGTTGTGGACTCAAACGTGATGTAATCGAATGTAATATAATAAACGAAATTTAAGGTTTTAAGACTATCCACTATAATATAACGACTTTTGACCATAGTAAAGTCGCTAATTTGCTTTAAAATGTATCAATGGTCGATATTACTCGTATTCAGATTGCTCTATGAGATAGAACCTTGTACCTGTTTACTCGTATAGTATCGCAAACGTAGGCATTATCGACTTGCCATTCATCTAATCTAAAAAATGTAATACATATTTACTGCAAATAACAAACACGCACTTGACATTGGTACCTACTACCTTCACATAATTATTTGACGACTATAAAGATCTATTTAGTCCCAAACTGAACATTTTTAAATACGTTTTTGGTTTGACTTGATATCACATTACCTAAAAATAATATATGATATGAGAAAGTACTATCTGGAAACAAACACGAAAACAATATAACTGGGTGATTTTTCGAGGAGCGTTTTATTCGCTCGGATTCGTCATAGTCACACGTGATTATTAGTAAAACGGAAGACCGAGTACCAAAAACATTGAGTTAGTGGAAACTAGGTATTAGTACTGAATTACGTTTACATTAAAATAACACAATTAGGGTTGTTTACCTATCTCCTGACATGGCGCAGTCGGTAGGATAGGGTCATCTGTTGTAACAATACTTGTCGAGACGATCAATGACGAAATAAAAACGCCGAATATCCCCCATCTGCGTCTAAATATTGATTCTCCATAGCGAATTAGTTTTGCCTGTTGAGGGCATTAGGCCGTGTAAGCAATGAGCAATTGACAATGATCATCCAAGCGCACGAACGTTCAGCCCCAATATATTTATAGGGGGTCAATAAATGCTACGTGTGCTACAGTGTAGCCCGTAGCACCATTTTTCCGCCGTGTTGCAAAAATAGTCTGACCCAATTCACAAGGGGATAGAATTGAAGCCACTGTGCTATATTCCAGTGTGTGATACTCGCCTTTTTCTAGCAAGGAATATACATACAACCATAATACAAATAAATAGATAACAATAGCACATTGATATTGTGCTAAGAGGACTCGAAAAAAGCAACAGAGTCGATTCCAAAAATATTTTACAGCGATCTAAAAAAAGGGGTCTACCACTTATGGATTTTATTACCACAGAATAGAGTCGAAAAGTGGTAGATTAAGTTACAAAAGTTAGTCATACAAACTACTCTTTCGGTCAATGAATACGAATTAGGTACCTAGATTTTTTTAATAGAAAATAATGCAAACATGCAGTAATATTTTTTCAGAATATACCTATAGATAACTTCGTAGTTAAAACAAAAATCCTCTTTTTTCATTCAAACCTTTGACTGTGTACAAATACCTACTTACATTGCAATCGAACCAACCCGTTTGTTATATTTCAAGCTAGCAAAACCAAAAGAAGCCTATTAACAAAAGATATCAAGTCAAAATCAGAAGCACTCAGATTCCACTTCACCCTTCAAACTTTGAATATTTAAAGCCCACCTCATTTTCGTTTATTTATTAATGAAGCCGTCGCCCGAAGGATACTCGAGACGCGGTATTCCATCACCAGGTATGGTGGCGACATATTATATCTACACCGACATAACATCAACATCTGGTTGACGTGCTAGTTTATGTCGCAAGCTGTTCATGCCCGGGGGCCTACCATGATCTCTTTAAATGCAATTCAGTTTAGGTTCGGCCTGTCTGTTTTTAACAGTTATTCTATGGAACCGACACATTGCGATTCTGATTAGGTCGATAACTGAATCGTATTAGTAAATCGTGGTGGTCCCCAGGCTAGCAGTCTTTTTCCTGACTACGAGTAAGAAATGGTGCTGCTAAATACGTGTAAAAAGCTATAGACTAATAGAAGAACAGCAAGCGGATATCCTTAGCACGGCAACACTGGTCTCGCTTTGTAGATAAAATGACTATAAACTTATAGACATGTTAACTTTTTCCCTAATTTTGACGCACACAGATCGATACTCTTATTATCTAAGACGCAAAAAAAAATGCTGTAGATATTGTATAAAACATTTTAATAATTATAGTCAATACAAGTATAGTCAGATTAATTATAGTCAACATAATTATAGTCATTTTTTGTATGGAGTTGCGAGGACGCTGGACCGCTATTATGTTTGTTTCCTAGCTGGCTTGGTGTTACCCGGGATACGTGTTAGAAGGATACACAATGTCTTTAACAGATACTTCTGAGCGTTAAATTACATCGTGCATCCAATTTAGTTTAATGTTTAACCGATCTTTCATATCAAGTTTCTATTTTCAAGAAAATACTTCATCATCAATATATTCTATATTCGTATGGTTGGAAATGCAAAAGATTATTCTGTAATTACGAAGGACATACTAACGTAACCAGTAAAGTAAATAAATAATTAAAATAGGAACTTGATACATGGGATAAATGTTAATAAAAGTGATAAAAATTAGTTGGATAAATTGTTGTAGTAATCCACTAAATTAAACTATAAATATGATATGAAATGGATACAATTAACCTTTCTCTGTAAGCTTTTTAAACCCCTTATAGTAACCCAAAAATAACCGAAAAATTGCTACTCACTAGTTTGCCATAATTTATTATACCCGCTACCAATCAATTCAATGCAACTGGAATTTGTGAAGTTGCTTATTTTTATGTCAAAATTCTTTTAATATTTGCTTGAAACAATTGAAGTTAAACAATTGAAATTGCAAAGATCGATCGATATTTAATGCAATCTTGAGTCTTAATTTCTGCTGTCATTCGAGATATTTGTTGCATTTTGGTTTTACTGACAAAAAAGACACTAAAAACCCCAAACAGACAAAGACTTGACAGATGTGAAGGAATCTATTTAAATCATTGTCTATTTGTGTTGTGAAAAACCTCGAGTTTGCGTTCGACCTCAATGTTAACTTCACTAAATAGAGAAAAGTGCTTGATCAAAAGATTCGTCAGTAATTTTAAAAAGGGGACGAAGCTCGTCAAGAATTTTCACAACGGTATCCATATTGTATTATGCACGGGGTGGGGGGCGTATGTGAGCGACATGGTGGTTACAGCGCGCAGCGTTAGCGAGGAGTTCTCCTCGGGCTGCGAGGGCCGCTCGGGCTCCGGCGGCGGCTCCACCGGCGCGCCGGCGGACCAGGACCACCGGCCCGATCACAAGCAGCACCGGGATCGGACGCCGGATGATAGAGATGAAGGTAAATCTCATCACGTACATGGTAACCGATGCCAGTTCCGTTGAAGACCTGCTACCGAAAACACCGAAGTTCGCAAATTTCGGGGATTTTTCCCTGTCACTCTAATGACACCTTCGTTGAGAGACAAATCTTCGAAATTTACAAACTTTGGTATCCGCGGTAGCAGGCCAGATCCGGGCAAAATTTTGAATGAAAGATGATAGGTACAAATCCGTGGATAAAAAACACCAAAGTTCAAAATTCTTCAAAATTAAAAAAACTCAAGGAAAAGGCATGAAAACATGCAAAAGTAGTAGATTCCCAGGAAACTCAATATCATGGTCTTTTCTTCTGTGAAAATCGCATTCTTACTTGGGATATCCCAATATAAACTTACCTTAAGCCTTCAATTAAAATTCATCCTTCCAAGAAGTACAAAATACTTATTATTACCACGCCAACAACAGTTTCCATTTCAATAGTTATGTTTATGTACCTAACTACCTACTTTTTTATAAATCTTTAATCCTGCAACTTCTCCAACAGAGGTAGTAAAGGTATACGACGGTGAAGCCGCCTGGTCCCGCCGCCTATACCGGCCCGTGGTGGTCGGCCGCAACTGGAACGAGCGCGAGCTAGTCTCCGCGGCCCTACGGGCGTTCCACGTGGCCCGAGAACCGGAGCAGTTCGAGCTGACTGACGCGTTGGCGGGTGACGAGCCCCCGCTCAAGGACCCGACTCCGCTGGCGCGCGTCACCAGGCTACCGAACAAGCGGCCTGCGCTCTTCCTCCGGTTCAAGTGAGTAGGGTTTCTTGTAGACTTGTATAGAACAGTTCCAGCTGGGTCGCGTTTTATAAAGTTATATTTTAAAATTTCGCTGTTTGCCTCTCTAACGTCATCATATTAGATAGAAAGAGAAGCAGACAGCAAAATTGTAAATTGTAACTTTATAAAACACGACCCTGATGACGCAATGGCGGCAACGCCCTTTTGAGCACCCAACGCCGCTAAGGACCGTTTATCCAACCTGAAATTATCCGACCTGCACTTCAAGGGAGTCCTAATCCTTAGGGTGTTTTTGTCAAGACAATGTAATACAGCTTTTTACAAGCAGATCCATCCCTGAAGATTTTTTCTTGGCATAGGATGTTTTCGACTAGTATAACATCACCAAAGTATTACTGATGTCATGATCAATGAATGTTAGTGAAAGATAATTTGTTAACAGTTGCCTGCCTCATTACCAACACGTCTGATTATCCAAAATTTGAGACGACATTCAACGTCACGAAGAAGTTCATAGTCAAGTCAATACGACACAAATCGATTTAAATAAATAAATAATAAATAAATATCTTGGGACATCTTACACAAACCGACCTAGTCCCACGGTAAGCTCAATTAAGGCTTGTGATGTGGGTACCAGGCGACGATATATATAATAGATAGATACATATAGATACTTAAATACATAGACAGCCATGACCAAGGAACAAGCATTTGTGATAAATAAATACACAAAGAATGCCCTCGCCGGGATTCGAACCCGGAACCTCCAGCTTCGTAAGCAGGGTCACCAACTAGGCTACGGAGGCTGACAAATTGTTGCTGATTTGTTATAATGTCCTCAGGGAACCGGAGACGGGTGGCGGCGAGGTCCGCGTATACCCGGGCCGGATCGCCGGCGCCGGCGAGACGTACGTCACGGTGCCGTGCCGCGGCGAGCACACCGTCGCCGACCTGATGGCGTTGGCGCTGGAGCATTTTGGGCTCGACCCCGCGCAAGCCACGCAGGACTACCGCTGCTCTGAGATCCTGCTTGACCGTGGGGGTGAGATCCTTATCTTTTTCTAGGTTTTTAGAGCTGGTATTGATACTCCAAAGAAATGTTTTTACTCTATTACAGTCACTTAAAGCTCGTGGTTTTGTTGTCTTTGATTTTCCAAAAGTCCCTATATCCACTATATTGTCCCCACAACATCATGTCAGCCCCCAAATATCGGCACTAGTATAATCTGTTATGTCATGTCATGAAGGTAACCATCGCCTAGTTATTCTGTCTAGTAACTGAAATTATAATCTTAAATTAATCCATTAGACAAGAAAAACTAATGAAAAACAGATATTTCTAAAGTTTTACATCCCCATATTTAAACTAAACAACTAATCAACTTGACAGTAGAAAATGGTGTTGGCCATTGGCCAGTGTTGGCCCCTATAGACATTTAAAAATTAGCCGTCTTTGTCTACTGATAAGTTGGTTTGCTAGACTGCCTTTAATATTGCTCCAACATGTTCCGTGCAGTATCAGAAAGGGTGTTAGAAGAGGAGGAGCGGCCGTGGCGCATCGTGGTGCGGCTGGCGCGCGAGTCGGTGCGGCGTATGGAGCTGGCGCGGTTCTACCTGCAGCCGCGCCGCGACCCGCACGGGCCCACGCTGGCGCTGTTCGTGGCGTCGCTGCCGCCGGGATTGTCGGAGAGGAACTATGAGAATATACTCGTGGAGATCCTTGGAGCCGGTGAGCGCAATCCTTTCGTATACAGATTTTTAACTCGCATCATCAACCCATTTCAGTACGCTGTTGGACATAGGAATCTCCTATAACTTATGCGTTGGACGCATTAGGAGGTGATGCCTATAATCGCCACGATGGGCGAAACGTGTTAATTATGATAATGCTGCTGCCCATCATCAGTCTTCAGTGATAATTCGAACCCGTAGTCGTCTCTTACGACACTCATAAGCAGAGTTGTGGGTGGTAGGTGGCAAATGTATTCTCACTGCCGTCACCATGCGGTGAGTCCAATCTTCTCCTATCCATCTAGACTGTTAACTAACCATTTGTAAATATATTGTAACTTCTGCTTTGAAAAAAAAAGCATTTAATAATGTGAATGAAGATCTAGTCAATATTGCAGGTAAAAGTAAAACGAAGGAAAATCCCAATCGATCATTGTTGAAATTTGCTAATCATAAATCATTGTGGCTGATATGCTAACCTAGAATATTCCAAGATGAAGTTTGCTGAGCGATCCTTTTATACAATAACTAGCTGATCATTTGCTGTCTCATCTCAAGATTCTACTAACCGTATCCAGTAGCTGGTGTAGCTGGCTAAAATACCCATTTAACATAATTCTTGATTACAGACAACAAGTTCACGTCGATCGGCCCCATCTACTACGAATACGGGTCGATGGTGATCACATACGAGGATGCCAGCAAAGCGGTGCGCGCGCTCTACGCTCTCAGAGAGGCCAAATATGAAGATAAGCATTTATTAGGTGAGTTCATCGTACATACGTTTTCCTAGTTCATCTTCAAGTACATAATTATGTGAACTGATTTAGATTAAAATACACTAGACATAACATAACAAAGACGTTTAGAATTTTTAACAAACATTTGTTACATAGATAATCAATTGCATTAATTTTAAGCAATAGTTTAGGGGATTTGCCTAGCAATTTAGGGGCTTGCCGTTGGGAAACTTCCAAACCTTTAAGAACGGAACACTCTTTCTCCTTTCACCCCCGCATCATGTGCCCTTAATAGTTTTCTGTTTCTTCCTCTGACTTAACTATAAGACACTTTCATCCAGTCATCATTTAGGATTAGATGCGTCTTATAAAAATAAAGCTTAAATCAGTGAACCTTAGAAATAATATTAATAGTAAGTACCTACCGAGTCGCTGTATAACGTTTTATTCCTAAATGAAATGCACGAGAACAATAGGCCAACCGACATTTTGATTTCTCGAAAAGCAATCTTGACAGTTCACGGGTTGTCATATAAAGTAGAACGTAATTCAAAATCCGCAAATTTTGATGATTTGTTTCTGTATCAAATATCAAATGTAGCCTTCATGTGAGTGTAGAGACAAATCAAAATTTCAAAGTTTACGGAAGTAGGCCAGTCGCTAACCCCCTTATTCATAAACGTCTGCTAACTTAACAAGCCGCTAATAATCGTTTGTCCCTTTTGCTCTTATAGACACATTGTTAAGACCGAAAGGGACAAACAATTATTAGCGGCTTGTTAAGTTAGCAGACGTTTATGAATAAGGGGGTAAGACTTTATCTAATTTCCTTGAATAATAACTGACGCACCGGCTGCCCCCAGTGATGCTGCTCCCCAGCATCGAACCGGCGCAGGTGCCGGCGGGCGTGAAGCCGCTGCTGGTATTCGTGAACGTCAAGTCCGGCGGCTGCCAGGGGCTGGAGCTCATCAACTCCTTCCGGAAGCTCCTGAACCCCTACCAAGTCTTCGATTTAGAGAACGGCGGCCCGCTTCCTGGGTAAGATTATTTCTATTTATTTTTTCGCTTTAGTGCAAGAAAGGCCTATCTCACAGATAACATAGGTATTTCTGCGACTGTCGTCCCTTATTGAATAGTATCTAACTCGAAACGAAGTTATTAATTAAACGTCTAACAGTATACCAGGTCAGTTAGGTGTTTTCGAGTTTTCCCACCCCACGCAACTGATCAGGTATCAATACTATCAATAAGGTCATTATTATACAAGTCATCAGCATCACCTTTCCTTTTCATTCAAGTACTTTTTGGTTACTTAGTAACACACTATGATGACGCTGCTGCCCATCATCTATCTTCAATAAACTGCAATCTCTTAGTCAACTCTTACGACACCCATGGGAAGCGTCAGTGTGGCGACAAATTACAGATACATTCCAATATTTTCACTCAACAGGCTGTACGTGTTTCGTCACATTCCCAACTACAAAATCCTGGTGTGCGGCGGCGATGGCACCATCGGCTGGGTGCTGCAGTGCCTCGACAATGTCGGCCAGGACTCGCAGTGCTCCAATCCTCCTTGCGCCATCGTTCCCCTGGGCACAGGTAAGTTCTATTGCCACTGGGCCACTAGCTTTTTACTTATCTCTCTCAACTGAAAAATCGTGAATAGCGACAGATCCTGAATAGATCAAGTTCAATGTGGGCCAGGACTTGCAGAGCTCCAGCCCTACTTGCTCCATCGATCCGCTGTGCAAAGGTGAATTTAATTAAGCGCACATTAGTGAACAAGCAGGAGCAGACTAAGGAGCTCTCTGAGCAATTACCTGGTGAGTTAGATGTCTAAAAAGTGTAATGCTGAACAATGCTGGATCAAAAAGCAAGGAATGCATGGAATTCAGCATTGTTCCATTCCATGCATCCCTTCAAAGGCTTTTATAACTAGAGACATTCTCCAAGGGCGCGATCCTGATGTAGTGGCTACGGCAGGAACGGCTGGATGCAGGGCTTATATAGTGTTGGCCAGGAGTCACAGTATTCCAACCCTTCTTGTGCCATCGGTTCCCTGGGCACAGGTGAGATCTATTGTCATAGGATCACTCATTTCTAACCTGCCTCTCCCAACTGCAAGACCCTGGTGTAGCTGCGATGGCATCAGCAGTTGTTTGCATAGCTTTAAGAACCTTGAAGGTATCTCAGTGCTTCAAACCTCCTAGCGACATTGTTGGGCACAGATTAGATTTCAGTCAGTTAATGGAGGTTGTAACATTGTACGAGAGTTATAAAATTGGCCAGTAGTTTTAGCCTTGTAGAGCAAATCCATGTACCCACAAGTTGATGGAACTGTTGTTGTTGGTTGGTCAGAAACCAACTCTAAAAAAGAGCTCATCAAAAGAAAAGGAAGCTAAATTTGCGAACACGTTCATGCACAAGGGGCTTGAAAAATGCTTCCCTACGCTTTTCAGTCCATGTAGCACATTTCTAAAACCACACGAAGTTTTTTATAATCCTAATTGTCATGTTCCCCAGGTAACGACCTGGCCCGCGTTCTTCGCTGGGGCTCAGGCTACACGGGCTGCGAAGACCCGCTGTCGCTGCTGCGCGACGTCATCGACGCGGAGGAGATCCGCCTCGACCGGTGGACCGTGGTCTTCCATCCTGAGGACAAGCAGGACGAGCCTAAGGAGCTCTCCAAGCAGTTACCTGGTGAGTCGGATGTTTAAATTTTTGGACGGTCACGACTTGCGACTCTTGCGAGTCACCACTTCATAAGATATCATTAATTCATCACTCATATTTTAAAGACAAACGGGTCTTAATCGCGTAAACTTGCGTTTAATTATATCCTGACATTTCCTGCGTTACCTGCGACCACAGGTGTAACGTCAGGATGAGTTTACATCATTAATTCATGATTCTAAGTAGGTATGTGTATTTGCAGCTTTGTCCCATTTTCCCTTTCAAATAATTGAAGGGAAACATTTTGTGGATATGTTGTCTCCTCTCAGTTCGTGAAAGGAAAAGGATTTACTTATGGTTAGTTCTTTCAGCTAAAGACGATTTTCTTAACAATTCCATTAACCCATCTTTAAAACAGATTCCTCTGGAAAGGAGTAGAACACTATGTATTCATTTATTTATCTCAAGGAATCCCATTGAATGTTAATTCTAAGTGAAGGAAGAACTAAATGTACGTTGTGTACTTCACAGGGTCCCAAAGTGAGGATAACTCGCAGATCCTGGTCATGAACAACTACTTCGGGATCGGAATCGACGCGGACCTCTGCCTCGACTTCCATAACGCTAGGGAAGAGAACCCTAACAAGTTCAATAGCAGGTAATGACTTCTATACTTTAGCCTCTCGGGTCGAACAACTTTTACTTTCTATCTTTTTCCGAGACCCATATACCATGATGTATTTTTCCTTACTGCAACTCTTTAGAACTTTTAGTATAATCTAATAAGTAGGCAACAAGATACAAATTCTCCCCTTGGAATTTGCACACGTACCAGTAATTTTTAAAGCAGTTTAATGTTTCTACGTACTCCTAAACTATACGAAACTTCCGAATGACTTTCCAGGCTCCGCAACAAGGGTGTGTACGTGAAGATGGGCCTGCGCAAGATGGTGGGCCGCAAGATGTGCAAGGACTTGCACAAGGCGGTGCGGCTCGAGGTGGACGGCAAGCAGGTCGAGCTGCCGGCTGTTGAGGGCATCATCATTCTCAATATACTCAGGTACCTATCATACGAAATAACCCGCCAACCTTCAAGTCAAGGGTGAATAGGCACTTTCTCGGCAAACTCACTCCATCATAGGCCAAGTCTCTGCCCTCGGCTAGTCCGAGGCCATGAGTAAGCCCAATTTAAAATAAAAATAAAAGAATGAATCCAAGATTGTGGGCAAAGTGAAGGATTGGTACAAGGAACTGCGTAAGTTTGGCCTACCGGCAGAGCTTCAATAAACTCAAGTATTCCATCACTCTCCAAATAATATTCCTGGATGCTCCTAAACAATCCATGGTAAGATGTACCAGTGCCGATTTGGCTGGATTAACTGTTCCAATGTAGTGTTGAATGTTTAAAAAACGAATATCTTTCAACGACACATTTTTTGATACTCTTAGTTTCTACTGAAATATCTTTTAAAAGCTTATTCTTTCACTCTAAATAGCTGTTCCGCACTATGAGCTTCAAAACAATGAGAAAAATTCGTTATAAATACATGCACTTACTCGTAAGTCCAAGTGCATGTGCGTAAGGTCATAATGTCATGATACTAATACATATTGTGTTCTCAACGCATATAATACTAAAATAATTCATCACATGCTACATCAACATCCTTACACCACTCACTGTAAGCATCAGCAAGAAATATCTCTAAACCTTCCCCATTTATCCAGTTGGGGCTCAGGCGCCAACCCGTGGGGTCCGGAGAAGGACGACCAGTTCAGCAAGCCCAACCACTGGGACGGCATGTTGGAGGTCGTGGGCGTCACCGGCGTAGTGCACCTCGGCCAGATCCAGTCAGGCATGCGAGGCGCCATGAGGATAGCGCAGGTAACGACAGGCTTCTTGGTAAACGTGTTGGAACCAAGTGTGCGATTCTCTAGAAACTTCGCTTTGAACCGCTTACGGAAAGATCCGCGGTATTTCCAGGCACATACGGAAACGTCCTCAAAAATGTTCAAGAACTTAACCGGAAACTGACCACGGTTATCTAGGTAGGCGAAGGTTAGGGTAGCTATCAAGCGATCCATTTGCCTCCTATGATAATAAACTTTGAGTGTGGTCATCATTTACCTAGCATTCCTTTCATAAATCATTTCTCTTTTAGCTTCTCTATGTACTGCCAAGAACTTGGAGTAGAATATCCAAAACCAAAATGCTTCTAACCGTCCGCAGGTATCGATTTAATTATTTTTGCCTCAGCGTCCGGGGACTAACATTTTAGTTTTTCCAACGAAAAAGGGACTTCGATAAAATATATCTAAATTTGGTTATCCACACCATGGTCCAACAATGAGCGTGAGTGTCATTGTGATATGAGTATAGTAACAGGACTCAAATATACGAACTCAGATCAGTTGTCTTATATAGGTATTCGTCACGATTTATGTTACCTACCTCACAGTTCCGTTAACATTATTTACATAAGCACCAAAATATTTTATTCTCAGTATGTCGGAAAATAAAAATTCGTACAGCACTGAACATAACATGAATCTTGGATTCTGCTTGTGAAGTTTCTGTTGTGTTTTTCATCGTCTTGGAAAGGAGTTGAAAAAGATTCTGCAACTGCGAGTTATTTGTTCTTTTTGTCGGAAGCTTAGCACAGCGGTCAGGCGACGATAGATTGTAGTGCCTTTCCTACTATTTAATCCCTAGAACCTACAGTTAATAGAACATTCCATGTCAAAAAGTCGCTTAAGACAAGCCTTATAAAGCTACTTCAATGAAATCCGTAGTCTAAGAATTGTAAGCGACATTTTTCTAAAGAGCCATCAGGGGTGATGACCCTGATAGTATTTTATCTGTCAGTAATTTGCCACGCTTACTCAGCTTCCGATTACGTTATCAACAGCTTTGGCAACCAAATGGACAGTGTTCAGTAAGAAGTCTCATTCCAGGGTGGACACATAAAGATCAACTTGAAGAGCGAGATACCCGTGCAGGTGGACGGTGAACCTTGGGTGGCCGCGCCCAGTGAAGTGGTTGTTCTCAAGTCGGCTCTCAAGGTACGTGGACCGTGAGACTTACGTTATGGACGGCGGTTGTGGCATTGGTTATTGAAGCGAAAAACTTACTTAGCGGCTTGGATAATGGTTATAACATTTAAAAATTGAATGCCACTGTCAAAGCAATTACTATGTGGCTATCTAGGCACAGAATCTCATATAAAATACAATTTCAAGAATCTCAGCATTATAGAATGACCTGTGGGGAGGATGGAAAGAAGGAAGAACCTTCCAAAACATATTACATGTAGATAGATAAGTTGTATCTAGATCGATTTTCTTAAAAATCAAAGTCTTTTTTGTATGTTAATTTACTTTTCAAGTTTTTTTGGATTGATGTTAAACTTTCGTAAGACATACTTTTTTTGCATTATTTTTTAAGTCTAGAAATCACGCTATCATTCGGTATAAATTCGCAACAATATACTATGCCACAACCGCTAGTCTAATATCTATGTACAATTTGCAGCGCACCACGACTGAACGAACACTATTACGCGATAATCACAAATAAATTCACGCATTCAAAATTAACAAAACGAAACTGCCTATCCCATCTGTTCACTTGTTTATATTCTAATTCAAACATATCGTCGACGTGTATGCCTATTTCTGTATGCAACTTACGCTTCAATATTTTATGTTTACTGCATTCTATTTCCAACGGTTCTATTTTGAACGTAGCGTAGAATGCAGTAGGCATTTAGTTTGCATGTGCTCGTTATTTGTGCCCGAAAGGTGGGATTTCATAGTAAAAATAGAGAAACACAGAATTGCTTACCTTTATTCCAAGGAATGAGTAGGTGGTACCATCGCGGTTTTCATTAAACTGACTGTGTTTTCATTGCTGAAAACAATATCAACTGTTAATATATTACAATCAAAATTATAGTTTTTTCGGCCTGACTAATAAAGACTGTACAGTCAAGGGTAAAAATATGTATACACTTTTTTACTTATGTCTGGAGCATAAGGCCTAAATTGTATATGTATTTATGCCCCTGACTGTACATTTAAATAAATCCCTTTAAAAATAGATGTTTACAAAAAGTTGTACATAATTAAAAACTTATTTTTCTATAAAACTCACAGTCTATGAATGATGGTTAGGAGTAACTTTCTGAACAATTTATTCATAAGGCAGAATAAAATCATGAAGCGTATTGAAAAACATTTGGTGTGCCATTTTATATTCTGAATATACAATGTGTTACACGAGCCACTAAAAACCTTGAACGGGGTGATTTGGTAGGTTATACTGAACAACTTTTACTATGGAGCTAAATCTAAAACTAAAAATTTCCTGATCGATCGGTCAAGATGTATGAAAAAAAAACATTTTTTTTTTAGATTTCTAGTTTGGCCCCATAGTAAAAGTTGTTCAGTAAAGCCTACTAAATCACCCCGTTCAAGGTTTTCAGTGGCTCGTGTAACATCCTGCATACGACTATGAAGGATATTTATAAGCAAATTCTTCTGTTTCACAATAAATTAAAATAACGAATGACGTGAAATCCCGCCTTAAGTCCTACTTCCGTACCACAGAGTGCGTATGGGACGTCTGAATTGGAAATAAACTACTATATTGAAAGAAAAATACTGACTAGATTATTATGAACCACATCACTATTATAATAGTTAATGATTGATTAGATCAAACCCAACTAAAGCAACATACGGACAAGTTTTTTAAGTGATATAATTCGTGAAACAATTATTCCAGATGTTTTTTCCGCATAAAAGCCTACTAGTTCCATGTTAAAGTTCTCTCGGCTACACTGATGCAGTTTTCATACCAAACGGCATACTGCAAAACTCAAGTTGGTCGTTTAATGTAACGAATCTTGTCTTATATTATACGCTACAAATCATGTTGTAAAGTAGGTGCATATTAACCTAGTCAGTATTCTTTGGTCAAAATTCCCCGAGTCGAGTAACGCCCGAGCACTCAAACTCACGCAGCACAAACCTTGCATACGGTGAGTGCGGGCCAAGAAGACAACTTCTTGGGTCGTGCAGCCTATCCTAAGATACCGCCCACCCACGTAAATGTTACGAGCCGAGCCACCGAATATAAAGAAGGCCTATACCGTTCGGAAAAAGATGAATTGTAAGATTTGAGCTAGTTCCGGTGCTAATTTATGATTTTTGATACACTGACAAACTGATTTTAGCTGAATGACGTAGAGCTAAAATCATTTATTTCTTTTACTTTCATAGTATCATCAGTTGCCATTTACAAATCATAATATTCCTTTCTTTCCGTCATGTCATTCATCTCGTTCCGTACATACCCTAGAGGCATCTTTCGAAGTAGCGTTTTCGGTGGTTCGGTGGGTCTCGGCGGAGTAGGGCGCGAGAGGGCGGGCGTCACTCGGCTCGCGTGACGCTTGGTGTGTGCAGGCGACGATGCTGAAGAAAACCAAGCGCGGGGCCGGCGGGGCCGGTGTCGGCGCGGCGGCGGGCCCGTGACGCGCGCCCCTTCTCACGCCGCCCCTCCCGCAGGCCTGCATGCTCAAGCAGCGCGGCAAGGTGCGGCGCCGCAACACCGAGCCGGCCATGCCGCCGCCGCCGCCCGCGCCGCCGCCGCCGCCGGACACCTGAATCTGGCTCAGCGAGCGCCTCATCTAGCGCCTGCGCCTGCCTCGGGCTCAAGGCAAGCGCGCGCGCCGGCGCTCGCTGCGCGAACTCGGCCGACGGGAGCCCGGCCGACGTTGTAAATAAATTATTAAAAACATATAAAAATAATAATTAAAGATTATAATAAAAATTTATAATATAGTCTATAGTTTGTGTTTTATTTATTAGTCTTGTATTATTATTTGAAAATGTGTAAAATAAATATTAACTTATGTAAAAAATGTTTGTTTTATTTAATAGCCTCGGAGATAGCAAATGTTTAAAGATGGCTCAGGAGCATTAAATTCTATAGTACACAAAAAAAAAATTGGTTGCCTGTAAAGTCTGTATACGGGCGAAAGTTTTACGTGACAACGACTTTTTATGTCTGTCTCTCTCGCTCTTAGGCGGGCTAACCATGCCCGAGTGGAAGGGACGCGTGCCTCTCACTCGCTCTCATTGTGAGCGCATAACGTGAGCGGAGCGTAACGCAGTTTCTTGAAGTGTCACCCGGCAAACCAATTTATAAGACGTTGTCACGTCAAAACTTTCCAAAAAGCTCTCAATAGGAGTTCATACACCCGTGTCAAAGTTTATAACCTACAGGCGTAGTCTTTGGTTGACATCAAAATTGGAATTCAAAACATTTTGCAACAACTTACAAAATAACCACCTAGTCTAGTTATTATTCTATGAAGGACCTAAATATCATTTTTTATTCATGAATTAAACCATCAGAACCGCTGACAAAAAAGTAGACGTTTCGAAAAACTTTTGCATTGCTCTTATTCGCTCCTGGGCCCGTCACGACAGTTCGACACGCAAGTAGATTAATATAACATTTATATTATATTTTAATACATGTTACAAAATACCAAAGATGTATATACTAAAATATAAAATAGGAATATGGTCCAACTATGTCAATGGCGCGCATACAGATTTTATAATATAATACCAACATGATTACGAAACTACAACATGGCTCTCGCTTCATTTGATCGAAAGAGATGCACCAAAGTTGATATCATGTTGTTATCATTATTTGATAATCGATAATGTCTCTGTATGTCTGTGAGGGATATATCGTAGTCTGATTCATGAATAGAAGTAGTTAGATAATATCAGGATGAAAGAGGAACACTCAGGAAATCATAAAATTAAACCCAACCATAATGGGATGTATTGTAAATCTTATAATATATCCGGAGCCACATTTATGTATTGGTGTTTATATCTAGTGATTGTATTGACTATACCATCTAGGACCTATAATTAGGTAAATGCGTGTCGGACTTTCCCACTACAATACATGGGACAATCAACCAAACCCAAAGAAGAACTCCATGAAATTGGCTTATAATTGAAACATGACATTGAAGAAACATCAAGTTATTCAAAATTGACAACACATTTCTCGACTGAAATCGGCTTGAGCAAATTACGTTGACGACTAATTCTAACTTTGGGAAATGTATTATTATAGAGATAGAAAGTTTTTTGGCCTGCTTAAGCCGATTTAGCGTTGATAAATGAAGTGACATCATCTGGAGACACCACCTTGGCACCGAGCGACGGAAAGTTGATTGATCCACGTAGGTATAATATTTGTATTTGTATATATTTAAACTTTGGAGTAGACCTTACTTGGGATATTCAGGAGCAAATCAGTATAAATAAATCTGTATATCATTGTGTCGCACTCGTCCACGTTTGCCACACAATGATATTCTTAATAGTTCGTGTTATATTCTCAACCTCATATTTTTTCCTATACTTAGACCTTTTTACTGCATTTTGACAATTATTGTTTTTTTAACAAACCTGTTACTCTTATCAATGGACGCCTTTATACGTACTACACGGTGTAAATTCACATTCACGGTACCTAAGTAAATTTTTCTTGTTGTGAAATTGTCACACATATATAAAATATGACATTTCACATACATAGTACTTTTATAAAATACATGTTTTCGTGAACGTGAACTTCCACGATTAAATAATAGTCACTAACCTATAGAAAATTCGATTTTCCGCGTGACGTTAGATAATTTCTCAAAGCTCCAAAATCTCATATAAGATAGCTAAGGTCTCGAGAATGGCACCTCAAGAAAGCTCTATTTCTATATTAAACTGGTGTATTTCGATTTATAAAATATCTAGCAATATTATTGTTTATGAAGTTTTGACATATCGTCAGTATATTGAAAAATCTCGTTAACCGCACAGCTATACAAGACTGAATTGAAACGCGATAATCTTCCCAAATCATGCATGCGATGTAATGACGACATGTCTCAAAGAATATATTTGTGCGAAGAAGACGCAGCGATATTGATGTCGTATTTGAATCTGTTTATAAATCGGAATACACCCACAGGTAAGAATGTTAAAATATTGTTTGTATTGTAAAGATTTAAGAGTTATATATTAGCTAAGTCTCACTTACGAGTTATTTATAAATTGTAAAATAAATATTATCATATGTAATATATTCGTTTTATTTGTAAAGTAACGATACACAATCAATGCCCTCTTTTGTTCATGGTTTCTTAGCGTGGAAAAGCTCATCCACGGCTAGGTATTTTTTACGTGTGAAATATATTTTTTGACATTATTTGACATGAAGTGGGTAAATGTCAAGAGTGACATTTACGAAAGTGTCCGTGAATGGCCACGATAAAGTTTATAAGAATTATATTACACCGAATCTCATCCAAAATATTGATTGAAAATTGTTGACAATAAAAATGCTAAAACTACAACTTTCTCCGAGTAAAGCGTCTAAAACGGTCGACAGAATACAAGTGGCCGAGGGATCGACCGGTTGGGTGTAAAGGAAATGACAGAAGGAACAACGGCCCTGCCGCGAAAAACTAAATTCGTAAATTTCGAGGATCTGTCTCTCTCACTCTAATGACGCCTTCGTTTGAGTGACAGAGAAAAATCCTCGAAATTGACTAATTTCGATTTTCGCGGTAGTAGGCAAGAGTGCGTAGCCAATCGCTAATGCTCAGTAGCGAACGAAACGCAACTATGTATGTTATACTTTTTTAAGCTGACAGGGTCCTTTACATTATTAGTATGACTTAAAATGGGATATTTACCATGTAAATTAAAATTATTGAACACCCAATATTGCGGCACTGTTGTAAATGCCATCTTCACAGAGTAATGTCGTGTGCTCAATAATTTCAATTCACATGGTAAATATCCCGTTTTAAGACATAGTAATAGCTATGTATCTTTATCGCACTAATAAAAAAGAGTGACATAATGGACTACGATACGTTACTGAGCGTTAAATAAAATATAAAATAAAAATTAAATAAATATCTCGGGACATCTTACACAAATCGACCTAGTCCTACGATAAACTCAATTACTTGGAGATATAATAGATAGATACATACGGATACTTAAATACATAGACAGTCATGACCAAGGAACAAATATTTGTGATAAATAAATACACAATAATGCCGCCAGGATTCGAACCCGGGACCTCCAGCTTCGTAGGCAGGGTCACTACCAACTAGGCTACGGAGGCTGACGACTGTTAGCGATTGACATCTTGGTTACACTCTGGACTTTCTGGATACGAGTACTTAGTTATTCGCAGGAAGCAACTTTGGTGCCGATGACATCATTATGACGCAAATTAATTGGGATATATTTTATTTTTATTCCAATAAGTTTCACAGCATTACAGTAAAAACCTAATCACTGTGAACTAAACATTTACAAATCAAAAACTACTTCAATTTGGGCGACGACGCAACGACGTGGCTCCGTTGCGTCATCTGATCTGACGTAGGATTCGGCAAATTGTCCCGGAACTGCCGAAACACGACGCCCTTCGGTTCGGCCAATAAGTTGTTAGTGATTAATAATTATCTGTCATCTAAATAAAAAAACACCCTGTATACATGCAGCCGCTAGGTCATACGTCTATCATCGGCACCAAAATTCCGCTGTCTGTCTATTTATCACCATCATCATCCCGTTGCAGTCCACTGCTTGGACATAGGTCTCCCCCAAGGTACGCCACAGAGCTCGGTCTGCTGCTTTATGCATCCAGTTTCTGCCAGCCCCCTTATGCAAATCATCCCGCCATCTAGCCGGAGGGCGTCCCATGCTACGTTTACCAAGACGCGGTCTCCACTCCAGAACACGCTTGTCTATTTATGCATCGATAAAATACATGGTGCTCGCGAGCATTGCGAGAGATATGCATTATTATGTGACCTAATGTCGAAAGTAGGATTTTTTTTCATACTTTTCAATAATTGCCAGTATTCAATCATAGCAAGAATTCGTCAAAATGTTTTATTTCATTCATTTTAATTTTAGTGACAGGTTGTTTCGTTAAGTGTATCTCTTTTTTTATTGTCAGGCAAAAGGTGTGGTAAGATTAAGCATATCAACTAATTGAATAAACCAGAGATCAGTGAAAGACAAATTTCGTTATGAATTTTATTCAACATTCCCTTATGCCTAAGATTTACAAGCAACGTTAGAAGAATGCCTAGAAAATATAACCTACAAATATCTTAATATAAAAGACAAACAAATACTAAGACGCTGAAACAAGCACAAGTATTTGACAATCCTGTTCTTCAGACATAGCCATAGAAAAAATCAGACGTCCCATTTGTATAAGTAATACTGAGCTCCTTTTATTCCGGAAATTCTAGGCCCAACCCTGAACACGTCAGTATCATTATTAGTAGTAGTTATTGAGAAGAACGTGACGTCTTAGTATTACGTTGTCTATGTTGACACTGTCTCACAAAAAGCAAAGTGTTTGACACTTGATTAATCCTAATATTATGCTAGGCAGAGTGTTGAAGAATTGTAAAGATTAAAAAATCGTACTATGAGGTTTTGAATATAAATAAGAAAAATATCATGGGACACTATTAAATACACAAATCGATCTAGTCAAGTCCCACGATAAGCTCAATTAAGGCTTGTGTTGTGGGTACTAAGCAACATTATATATAATATATACATCTGATAGATACATAAGTACATAGAAAACAACTATGACTAAGGAACAAAGAATGTGATAAATACACAAATAGATGCCCTCACCGGGATTCGAACCTAAGTCCTCCAGCTTTGTAGGCTATGTCACTACTAACCAAGCTACAGATGTAGTGCAAAATCCTTCCTCTTCGGCTTTTCACGGAAACGCCAGAATTAATCTCCCTGTCTCAATTAGCTTCAGTGCAATATATACTGAAGTTCATTGTGACAGCAATATGAATTCGGATGTTTCCGTGAAAAGCCAAAGAGAAATGATTTTGCACTACATCTGCGGCCCTACCGCGAAAAACGTAATTCGGGAATTTCGAGGATTTGTCTCTCTCACTCTAATGTCGCCGTCGTTTGAATGACAGAGAAAAATCCTTGAAATTTACGAATTTCGATTTTCGCGGTAGGGCCTGTACGGAAGCGTAGAGCGCTGAGTGGCACCGTTGGGTTAACAACTCTATTATACATGAAATAAAACTAAGGAAAACGGATAAACTAGCGTCATTGAATTTAACTTCATCCCGACGTTTCAAACACTTTACAGGTTGAGTGCAGACAACGAACGTTTATCCGTTTTCCATAGTTTTATTTCATGTGTAATCCTCGCGGTAACCGAAGAAAATATTAACTCTATTATAGCCGAACTCTTATAAGGACTGATTTTACAGGCAGCAAACTTACGGTCGTGTCAATGATACACTACTACAGTTCGAAAATTGATCGAATTTTATTGTTGTTCTACTCATGGTCGCGCGAATTACATAAGTGAGAGCAGGGCAGGAATCATCTTTGACAGCGAATATACTTCGTTTTATTAACATTAAAAGTAAGATAAAGTTTGACGTGTTCTTTATTCATATCATACATATCAAATGAGTATCTTTAAAAAAATACATTAAAAGAATGCTTATCTTCTTTCTAATGCTAAAAAACGAACAACAGATAACCTTACCATATATGCAGTAGGCACTAAGAGTATATCGTAATGACTTTTGAAAGTTTTGGGGAATTAGATAGAAAGCCGAGTATCTAGAGCTACCAGTCACAATATCAATCAAGACACTGAAATTATACAACGAAAAGTTACGTTATTGAAGATGTACCCCCTTATTTGTAAACGAACAAGTATTATCTTATCAATATGTCTTACCAGAGCAAAAATGACAAACAATACTTAACGACTTTTTAAGTTAGGAGACGTTTTCGAATAAGGGGGTTAAGAATTAGAAATTTTCAATGTTCCCTTTATGTATCGGATTATACAAAGCAGTCTATTATACCGCACCCGAATTATCACAACCAGTGACATCACTCGATAAGTTTTCTCGAAATTAAATGAATTTTACAAAGGAAAAAGTAGTGCTCTTAACTTTGATAATGTTTCTGTTTATAGTTCGGGAAACATTATTTGACCGACTGTTATCTTACTTAAGACCTTTTCTTTTGCGTTAACACTTACTAAACAATCAGCGTTCTAGCACTTTTCTATTGTTAATGATGCAAAACAAAAGGTCGTAAGTAAGATAAGAGTCGGTCAAATAATATTTCCAGAACTATAACACGTTCGCCTCCGGTACTGTTCAACAAAAATCAAGTTCCCACTCCTATGCCAGTGGCATAGAAATACGAACGTTTTTGACACACGTGCTGTGTCACCGGCATAGGAGTACAATCTTTTCGGTCACACATGCGTGTCACTGGCATAGGATTTCTATCAGATAATTTTGATCGGCATAGTATTACTTAGTGGAATGGTACTCCTATGCCGGTGACACAGCACTGTGTCAAAAACGTTCGTATTTCTATGCCACTGGCATAGGAGTGAGAACTTGATTTTTGTTAGTGGCATAATAATAAGATTACTTTGATCACGTATGTGTGTCACTGGCATAAGAGTACAGTTTTTTCGGTCACATATGCGTGTCACCGGCGTCGAAAGTGTTAAGTTGAAATCGATTAGTGGTTATTTTTACATATCTAAAAGCACGAAAATATATAAACAAAGCAAGACCAATAAAATTTTTGCCCTAATGCTACACGCATTAACAAATCTAAGTGTTTCTTTCTATGTATACAAACAGACTAGACCCAATATTAAGCTTTAAAATCCGTTGAAAAAAATATATATCTTCGAATATAAATCACAAATATAAAATGACTCGAGTCTGGTGGTAAACTAAGTAAGTGTAAAGTAAAGATTTCATATAACTTCAGGAATTCGATAATATATAAGTTCCCTTGTCAACTTTCTCATGGTCAAGTTAGATAATTATTAACCCCCTTATTCATAACCGTCTGCTATCTTAACAAGCCGCTAATAATTGTTTGTCCCTTTCGGTCTTAACAATGTGTCCATAGGAGCAAAAGGGACAAACAACAATTAACGGCTTGTTAAATTAGCGGACGTTTATTAATAAGGGAGTAAAAGACTAACCAATCAGGTGCATAGTTATTGTTTTTCCGACAGCTACATTCTCTTAGTCCAGGCACAGTGGTTACCTGTAAAAAAAGATTTGTATTTAGTGGGCTGTGCATACTTTTTGAACTATAAGTTAGATCTTTCGAGGCAAACTCTGCGAGATGGTTGATAAAGTAAAATGGGCATATTGTTTTTTTTTTAAACAGTACTACTTTCAAAATCTTAAAAAAATGAAGTCCTCACTCTCAGCTAATGTGGCAGGGCACATGGATATATGCATAAATTGTTGCAACTAAAAAATCGCAGTCCAATTGGTAACACTTCATGATTTATGCGTCGTTGGACTAAAAGTAAATATGGCGATGTATAAAAATGTCTACATATAAAATAAAATTGGTCCGAGTGTTAGAAAGCCAATACTTTAGAATGCTTAAGTCTTATCAAGTCGGAATATAAAAATGACTACTATCAAATTATAAAAATGTTTATGTCTAATCAAGTCTGAATATAAAAATGACTACTTTCTTTACTATAGGTCCAGGATTATAATAATACATATTCGGATCAAATTCATCACCACCAACAATCATATACAGGTGGACATTTTTATACTTCGTCAAAATTATATACGCCCGAATTTAAGCAAGTGGACATTTTTATATATCGCCATATTTACTTTTAGTCCAACGACGCATAAATCCACTTCATATCGTTCACCCTGTAGACACTAGTAGCTTACAGCGGCGCGCAGGATTCCGCGGTATACGCGCGCACGCGGCTGAAGGCGAACGGCGGGAACTTGGACGGGGTTAGCTCGAACTGCGTCCACTGCTCGCATTGTTGCCAGTTGTAGCTATAGACACTAGTAGCTTACAGCGGCGCGCAGGATTCCGCGGTATACGCGCGCACGCGGCTGAAGGCGAACGGCGGGAACTTGGACGGGGTTAGCTCGAACTGCGTCCACTGCTCGCATTGTTGCCAGTTGTAGCTATAGACACTAGTAGCTTACAGCGGCGCGCAGGATTCCGCGGTATACGCGCGCACGCGGCTGAAGGCGAACGGCGGGAACTTGGACGGGGTTAGCTCGAACTGCGTCCACTGCTCGCATTGTTGCCAGTTGTAGCTATAGACACTAGTAGCTTACAGCGGCGCGCAGGATTCCGCGGTATACGCGCGCACGCGGCTGAAGGCGAACGGCGGGAACTTGGACGGGGTTAGCTCGAACTGCGTCCACTGCTCGCATTGTTGCCAGTTGTAGCTATAGACACTAGTAGCTTACAGCGGCGCGCAGGATTCCGCGGTATACGCGCGCACGCGGCTGAAGGCGAACGGCGGGAACTTGGACGGGGTTAGCTCGAACTGCGTCCACTGCTCGCATTGTTGCCAGTTGTAGCTATAGACACTAGTAGCTTACAGCGGCGCGCAGGATTCCGCGGTATACGCGCGCACGCGGCTGAAGGCGAACGGCGGGAACTTGGACGGGGTTAGCTCGAACTGCGTCCACTGCTCGCATTGTTGCCAGTTGTAGCTATAGACACTAGTAGCTTACAGCGGCGCGCAGGATTCCGCGGTATACGCGCGCACGCGGCTGAAGGCGAACGGCGGGAACTTGGACGGGGTTAGCTCGAACTGCGTCCACTGCTCGCATTGTTGCCAGTTGTAGCTATAGACACTAGTAGCTTACAGCGGCGCGCAGGATTCCGCGGTATACGCGCGCACGCGGCTGAAGGCGAACGGCGGGAACTTGGACGGGGTTAGCTCGAACTGCGTCCACTGCTCGCATTGTTGCCAGTTGTAGCTATAGACACTAGTAGCTTACAGCGGCGCGCAGGATTCCGCGGTATACGCGCGCACGCGGCTGAAGGCGAACGGCGGGAACTTGGACGGGGTTAGCTCGAACTGCGTCCACTGCTCGCATTGTTGCCAGTTGTAGCTATAGACACTAGTAGCTTACAGCGGCGCGCAGGATTCCGCGGTATACGCGCGCACGCGGCTGAAGGCGAACGGCGGGAACTTGGACGGGGTTAGCTCGAACTGCGTCCATTGCTCGCGGCGGGTGGACACGCGGTAGCCGCGCCATTGGAGTTGCCAGTTGTTGCGGCCGCGGACTGAACGGAGTTGGAGTTCCTATACAAATTACAAGAAGTAAATATGGGATAATCTTACACAAATTCATACTTTAATACATTGAAAGCCACTAGAACCGAAGTGCAAATATAACCTGAACCCTTTTTTTAACCGACTTCAAAAAAAGGAGGAGGTTCTCAATTCGACTGAATTTTTTTTTTTTTTTTTGTTGTATGTGTTACCTGATATCTCCGAGAATAGTGAACCGATTCTAAAATTTCTTTTTGTGATCGAACGTGTATTACCCCGAGATGGTCCCATTGGCACCAAGTTGGGGTCTGATGATGGGATCCTGGAGAAATCGAGGGAACTCTTCAAATGTTATAGGTACATGTATGGCGCTTTTGGTAATTTTCATTCATTTACAAGAATTTGCATTCAGAAAGTAGGATTTGAGGAAACCAATGATGGAAACAAATCGGGAATCTTGGAGAAACCGGTTGAAGTCGGTTTTTTTAAATTTTTTATTTGGTGATTATTTATTGCCGTTTTGTAGATATGTCTTGTCTTTTACGATCATCATCATCAGCCTATCGCAGTCCACTGCTGGACATAGGCCTCCCCAATTTCACGCCACCGTTCTCGATCTTCGGCTGCTCGCATCCAGCTCCTGCCAGCCATCCTGCGCAAATCGTCGCTCCACCTTGCCTGAGGGCGTCCTACACTACGCTTGCCGAGACGCGGTCTCCACTCAAGAACTCGTTTACCCCCAACGGTTGTCGGTTCTACGGCTAATATGGCCAGCCCACTGCCACTTCAGCTTGCTAATACGGTGGGCTATGTCGATCACTTTGGTTCTCTGCCGGATAACCTCATTTCTGATTCGATCCCGCAGAGAGACGCCGAGCATAGCCCTTTCCATAGCTCGCTGAGCGACCTTAAACTTGTGGACCAGCCGTACCGTCAGTGTCCACGTTTCGGCTCCGTACGTCATGACGGGTAGGACGCACTGATTGAAGACTTTTGTCTTCAGACACTGTGGGATCGACGATGTGAAGATTCGACGTAGCTTCCCAAACGCTGCCCAACCTAGCTGAATTCTTCTATTCACCTCATTCTCGAAGTTGTTTCTACCCATCTGCAATGTTTGGCCGAGGTATACATATCTTTGAACAACTTCGAGAACGGTGCCGTGTACTGCGATCGGTTCCGGTAGTACATGTTCATTGAACATAACCTTGGTTTTGTCCAAGTTCATCCGTAGGCCGATGCGTATAGAAGAATCAGCCAGGTCGTTCAGCATCTGTTGTAGGTCCTGCAGCGTTTCTGCCAGGATGACGATATCATCAGCGAATCGCAAGTGAGAGATGTACTCGCCATTAATGTTGATGCCACGCCCTTTCCAGCTCAGCGTCTTAAACATATCCTCCATTGCATTTGAGAACAATTTCGGGGAGATCACGTCCCCTTGTCTCACGCCTCTATGCAATGGTATAGGATTTGTTTGCTGATTCTGTACTTGGACGGACATGGTGGCGGCCTCGTATAGACATCTTATCACTTGAATGTATCGCCAATCAACTTGACATCGCTGCAAGGACTCCAGAACAGACCAGATCTCAATCGAGTCAAAGGCCTTCTCATAGTCCACAAATGCTAGACACAGGGGCTGATTATACTCTTCAGTCTTCTGTATAATCTGCCGCACTGTGTGGATGTGGTCTATGGTACCGTATCCGCTCCGAAATCCAGCCTGTTCCGGAGGTTGGAATTCGTCGAATCTCCGCGCAAGACGGTTCGTGATCACTCTTGAGAACAGCTTATAGACATGGCTTAGAAGAGAAATGGGTCGATAGTTCTTCATCAGGGTTTTGTCTCCCTTTTTGAAGAACAGGACAACCACACTTGTACTCCATGCCTCCGGAGTTCTCCCTTCGAATAGGACAGCGTTAAAAAGCGTTTGGAGCTCCCTCAATACGGGTTTACCTCCTGCTTTTAGCAACTCTGTTGTAACGCCATCTTCTCCAGGGGCTTTTCCGTTTTTAAGCTGCCCAAGAGCGATCTCGATTTCGTCGATACTGACTTCTGGCAGGTCTTCGGTGTAGTGGCGTATCAAAGTGGCTCTAGGATCCTCATTTTCGGGATCAGGTCGAGATGCATGCGAAGCGTATAATTGGCCATAGAAGTCTTCCACTTCGGAAAGGACTGCCGGCTTCGAAGTAACGACTTCTCCACGAGCTGTGGTCAGCTTCGTCAGGTGGCGCCTTCCGAGAGATTGTACGAACACCTTTGACCCCCGGTTCTGCTCGATCGCTCTTTCAATCGAAAGAGTATTGGAGCACCGGAGATCGTGTCGTACGTGCTTACTGATCTCTCGGTTTAGAGTCCGTTTCCCTGACGAAGAGACCGGTGGGTTTTCACGTCGTTCCTTCATTAGCCCTAAGGTCTCCTCCGAAAGCTTTGACTTCCTATCCTTGCGCTGCCTTTCACAAAATCTCGTACCTTCCTCCCTGAGGATGCGAACCACATCTTGAAGTTTCTGGTTCACGTCCGCTGTGGTTTCCATGGCAGCGAATCGGTTCTCCAGGTTTGACTGGAACGTTTTAGATCCAATCATAGTTTGGAGCAAATTTGGTCGGAGTCTGGCCTTCATCAAGCGGACACGTTCAGCACGGAAATTGATATTCAGAGAGCCTCGGACGAGTCGGTGATCGCTACCGGTATTGAACCTGTTGATCACGGAGACATCTCTGAATATGTGCCGCTTGTCCGACATGATGAAGTCGATCTCATTTTTCGTCATAGTGTCCGGGCTTTGCCACGTCCACTTCCTTTGGGGCTGCTTCTTGAAGAATGAGTTCATCAAGAAGAGCCCCTCGCGTTCGAGGAAGTTGACGAGCATTTGTCCCCTATGATTTCTGCATCCATAACCATGGGATCCTACTACCGATTCGCTGAAATTTTGTACTCCCACTTTAGCGTTAAAATCCCCCATGACAACGTTAAAATGGGTCTTAGTAGTGGAATGGAGGGCTCTCGATATGTCATCGAACATTTCCTCCACCTCATCATCCGAATGTGCCGAGGTCGGTCTTTTACGATATTGTATGTTAAATTTGCATATACAGAGTTACTTTTTCACCGGTACAATAAATTTTACCATATCATTGGTATCGATATCACATTTACGAAATAAAATTAACACTTTTTTTTTATTAAGTTATCCTTCATGAAAATTAACATAATGGGCGCACTAATTACAAGGCGTCAACAGTGCGGTATGACGCGCGGCGGCGGGGAGGGGTGTTACAATCCGCCCCCGCGGCGCCGCGCGCGATGACATTTTAAACAAACAGTTGACAGTTCGTGCGCTTTGCTAGCTATGCACGTCGATAGATGCATAATACGTCCACATTTCTTGTTAGATTTGCGAATAAGTTCCAAAATCTTAGTTTTTTTTTTTGTTCCAAAGGGGTACTAACAAAAAATGCTAGTATTTTGTATTTTGGACTACTATTACGTATGTTGATTTATTGTACTGGTGAAAAAATAACCCTGTATTATGTTTGACCTGTGTTTATATAAAATATATTGACAAATTGAGCTACTTAATTTTGAGTAATTATAAAAATCAAGAAACAATATTCAATCGAAAGGGCCCACATTGTCGCTTAACGAATTATCTGTCAAAGCGTCCTTATCAATCCTGTATATAATATGCCCTGTATTATAATGGGCTTACCAAATGGTAGATGGTGTCGTGATGCTCGTGGGTCTCCTTCCGGCGCGACCGGAAGCGAGTGTTCGTGTTCTGTGCTGGTTTCTTGTCGTTGCTCTTCTTCACTACGATCACCACCTGTTAGAGGATGTCGTCACAATTTAGATAATCGGCTCAAAATTATTTTGGGTGAATATCTGAGCGTTTCAACCGCCTAATTTTGGTGTCATCCTTTTTACTGAAGTTTCTATTAGTTACAATGTGCTACTTTGTCACTTGAAGTAGGCACGGTACCTTATACAAATTACGAAATATAACATTGGGACGTTTAGACACTTCAGCAAAAAATATTCCACCAAAATTAGGCGATGAAACGCTCAGATATTCACCCATTTCATTGTCTTGTTTCATACCACTCTGTCACGCTTCTCGTTGCTGTCTCGACTCAGTATGTTAAAAAAATCCGGTGCACTTGTATTTCTTTTTCACGCTAGATTTTATCCATACATCAAAAATTAGACAAAACAAAACATCATCTTATACAAAAATTACAAATGTGTCACGTTTTTAGGGACACAAAATAAGACAGTGAAAAGAATTTTGACCCAAACACCAGCAGTAGTAAACAGGGACCGAAACCGGTATTTTACAAAAAACCTCGAAATAGCCCAATATTTTAAAATTCTTACAGGTCATGTGAGGAAACATTTGCAAAAACAAATGTATGCTAAACGTTTCGTGAAAAAAAGTTACGGAAAGCATTTATTTTTCATAAAACACGTGTGAGGTGTTTTGTAGGTACGGATTATGCATTACATTTACGCGTTTTCCTTTTATTCAAAAACCTGTTCTATTTGTAAAATTATTCACACCCTACTCTATGCTTGCACATAACCAAAACATGAGGAAATACATAAAATAATACGAGTATATGCATAATTATTATAATATAACATAATGAATAGACGTAAGCATATGTTTATATGTATGTAATGTACCTACACGGAACCCTAAAACAGATAAATAAAAATAGCCGCTGATAACCTTGATATTAAAATCTTGTTGTGACTTCTGCGAGTGTATAAGAAAATTGAGTCAAAGTAGACTTTATTGCTTCGACATAAGCAGAAAAAATCCATAATTATTATTCTAATATTCGTATCTATGCTAAAATTTAAATAAGTCGGAAAACAGTGTTTGTTTGTGTTTTACATGTATTATAAAAATCATACAGACTCTATGCGAAAAGTAAGGCAAGCAAGGCAAACCCGACTTATTCTCCCTTCTAAACATTGCCTATGAAAAGAGCATAGTAAATACTCTTTATGTAGTGCTCAATATTTTATGTAATTTACAATATCATATTTTGAAATTACTCCATTAACTGACAATTTATATACCGAAGAACGAAAAAGAACGAAAAAAGAACCGTTATTTTTGTACGGAGAAAATAACGGTTCCGATCCCTTGTAGTAAGCATTTCAAACAAAATAATATATTGACTGCATGAAGTAATAAGGCTGACAAGACCATAATTTTACAAAGAGTTTTTAATGAAAATGCACGACAAGATTGTTTTAGTTTCGAATTGATATACAGCGAGAAAATGTCCCCAGTGTCCTCGGTACAATGCCACAAGGGCAATTTTAGATATAGGTCTATGACAATCCTACATTAGTTACATTTCATTTATGTGTATAAAATGTAAATAAAGTAAAATATTTATTTATTTCCATTTTTCTAATGCTAAAAATGAGGCACAGACACTGAACCTGCATAGGGCATACAAGGTGCCCACGAGGAAAGGGAAAAATTCTAACAGCATATTCCCGACACTAAAAGAAGCAAAAAATCTTAAATGAGTTTTGGACAAATCTACAAAAAAATTTTTTTTTTTTTGATGTTTTGAATGCCTTAATGCGGGTGGCGCAGGAACAGTCATTGTGGCAATCTTTGGGGGAGGCCTATGTTCAGCAGTGGACGTCTTTCGGCTGATATGATGATGATGATGATGATGAATGCCTTAATACACAAAAAAAGGATTTAATTAATGAAACTATCGTAAAAAATGCAAGTTAAAGTTTTTTTTATATTTGCTAGGTAATTAAAGATATTTTTGTTCATTTGATGTCTGTCAATTAAGGTGCGTTTAAACCAAAAGAGCATTCGCTATTCTAGCGCCCGTTCTACGAAATCAACCAATCACGTTTTGTGTACTGATCGAATTTCGTAAAGTGGGAGGTTAGAACAGCGAATGCTCTTTTAGTTTAACCGCACCTTGAAGTGTGACAAGACTCAGACAAGATGGTGACAAAATCGTTTCCTAAGATGCGTTTATCATAGCGTAACGGTCTAAAACGGTTTTAAGAAAAAAACAAATTTACTCTTAAAATAGACTGAATCCAGAAAACTTTTCAAATTTGGTCAGAAATCCGCTGTTGAATTTTTTCCCCTTCCTCATGGGCACATTGTATATCGCAGGTACGACCTTGTCTCCAACTAGGCTTTAGTGCTCGAACAGAGCGCCGAGTGCTAGACGCTGGCGACTCCTCAGCTGAGACACGCATGCCGCTGGTTCCTCGTCATCAGCAGCACTCCATCGAGAACGAGACTAGCATATATCGCAGGTGTATGACCTTGTCGCCAACCAGCCTTTAGTGCCTGAACAGCGCACCGAGTTCTAGACGTTGACGACTCCTCAGCTAAGACACGCATGCCGCTGGTTCCTCGTCATCAGCAGCACTCCATCGAGAACGAGACTAGCATATATTGCAGGTGTATGACCTTGTCGCCAACCAGCCTGTAGTGACCCGACAGCGCGCCGGGCGCCAGACGCTGCCGGCTCCTCAGCTGAGACACGCACGCCGCTGGTTCCTCGTCATCAGCCTTGAGAACCAGACTAGCATATATCGCAGGTGTATGACCTTGTCGCCAACCAGCCTGTAGTGACCAGACAGCGCGCCGGGCGCCAGACGCTGTCAGCTCCTCAGCTTAGACACACATGCCGCTGATTCCACAGCACCAGCCTTGAGAACCTGACAAGCATATATCGCAGGTGTATGACCTTGTCGCCAACCAGCCTGTAGTGACCCGACAGCGCGCCGGGCGCCAGACGCTGCCGGCTCCTCAGCTTAGACACGCATGCCGCTGGTTCCTCGTCATCAGCCCACTCTATGAAAACCTGACATGCATATATCGCAGGTGTATGACCTTGTCGCCAACCAGCCTGTAGTGACCAGACAGCGCGCCGGGCGCCAGACGCTGCCGGCTCCTCAGCTGAGACACGCATTCCGCTGATTCCTCAGCACCAGCCTTGAGAACGAGACTAGCATATATCGCAGGTGTATGACCTTGTCGCCAACCAGCCTGTAGTGACCCGACAGCGCGCCGGGCGCCAGACGCTGCCGGCTCCTCAGCTGAGACACACATGCCGCTGATTCCTCAGCACCAGCCTTGAGAACGAGACTAGCATATATCGCAGGTGTATGACCTTGTCGCCGACCAGCCTGTAGTGACCAGACAGCGCGCCGGGCGCCAGACGCTGCCGGCTCCTCAGCTGAGACACGCACGCAGCTGGCTCGTCGGGAGTCGTCCACATTAGCACCACTCCGTCGGCGAAGAACCTGATAAACATATATCGCAGGTGTAGAGGAGTGTATATCATAGTTTCGAACACGTACTCTCGGAGTATCCTGCTATCGAATGTTCGTTTACTCGACTGCTACCGGATCGAATATTCGCTGGGACGAAAAACGTAGAAATAAAAAAACGTTAAATCGAAATTGATGTTTCGATTGACGTCCCGCAGAACATCTTTGGCACGAATGTTCGTTGGCGCAACTGCTACTGGATCGAATATTCGCTGGGTCGAAAACCGTACAAAATTAGGGCATTTTGATCGGTCACAGGCACAAACATTACACTTTTAAGCAATAGGTATGTCAAATTATCTTGCCACTTATTTTTGAGATACATGTGGATATGTAGGTATACAGTGTGTAAATCTAGTAGTAGTAGTAGTAAATCACTTTATTGTACACATAATATGTTACAAAAACAGTTATACAGAAATTTAGGTACAAAGGCGAACTTATCCCTATAAGGGATCTCTTCCAGCTAACCTTTGAGAGATTGAGTGGAGAACCGAAAGATTAGATAGACAAACTCACACAATGCACAATGAATACAAAGAATTAAAAAACACTAAATTAATAGAATACACACATAACTTTTATCAAACAATACATAGACTACATATCAGTATACATAAATACTATATAAAATAAATATATACAAATAAAAGAACTGTTAAAATGTCAGTAACGAGCTAAATTGTCGTTGGTGGATAGCCACATCTTCTTTAGATTAGCCTTGAATGATGCCACAGACTGGCACTGCCGGAGGGATAGAGGCAAACCGTTCCATAACTTCACAGCACGTACGGTGAAAGATTTAGCATAGGATTGTGTCTTGTTAGGGGGTATAGCAAGGATGAGATTATGACTTGAACGTAAGCGATGGTCACTACCTATAGCTAGATAACTAAATCTCTGAGTTAGATATGGTGGAGAAGCAGGATTAAACAGTATGTTGAAAAGCAACGACAGGATATGCACATCTCTGCGCTGGCGGATCGGAAGCCAGCCGAGCTGGGACCGAAAGTTAGAAATGTGATCATATTTGCGGAGACCAAATATATACCTAATACATACATTCTGCAAGCGCTCCAGCTTACATAGCAGCTCTTCAGAGGGATCCAGAAACGCAATGTCACCATAGTCTAGGAGAGGGAGCAAAAGAGACTGGGCCAGAGTAAGCTTGGTTTGGAGCGGGAGGAAATTTTGTAAGCGCCTAAGAGCATGAAGAGAACCAAAAATTTTTTGACTCACCTCTGCGATATGCGGCGACCAGGATAGCGTCTGGTCGAGGGTGATACCTAGATTCCGAACAGTAGAGGAAAATGTGATAGGAGAGCCGTCGAAAATTATGCTAGGTACCACCATCTCTGAGAGCTTGCCTATAAAGTAAGGACTGCCAACAACAATCGCCTGCGATTTCTGTGCATTAATTTTCAGTCCAAATTTATACGCCCAACACCGTATGGACTCCAAATCAGAATTAATTTGATAAACTAACGAGGGCAAATCATCAATACTAGCCGCTGCATAAATCTGTAGGTCATCAGCATAAAGATGGTATGAAGAAGTTAGTTCCGCAGTGATACCATTTATAAAAATAGAAAATAGAAGAGGAGAAAGCACGCCACCTTGAGGCACGCCAGCGGAGAGTTCACGCCAATCAGATAGTTTGTCGTCAACTCTAACACGCTGGCGCCTGCCAAAGAGGTAGCTGCGGAACCATGCTAGTGGAGATTGAGAAACGTTAAGGGTGCGTAGAATAGCAAGAAGGATGTCAAAATCCACTGTGTTGAATGCACTGCTGAAATCAAGAAGGACAAGAATGGTGAGCTTTTTACACTCTATATTAAATCGAATGTCGTCGGTGACTTTAACCAAAGCTGTAACTGTACTATGCCCGGGACGAAATCCTGACTGGAGAGGGTTAAGCAGCAAATGTGTATTGAGATGGAATAGGAGGCGGCGATTTACGTAGTGTTCAATAATTTTAGACATAACTGGGAGAATGGAGATGGGGCGATATTGGGAGAAGGAAGTAGGGTTTGTAGTTTTAGGGAGAGGAATCACGTGAGCAAGTTTCCAAGATACCGGAAACATACCCGTGGACAAAGAAAAATTTATAATGGTGGCGAGGATTGGGGAAATGAAATCAGCGACGAGCATAAGCATATCGATACTGAGGTTATCGTCACCAACGGCTTTCGTTTTAATAGATTTAAGTAATTTAAGCGTCTCTTGCGCTGAAATAGAACCAAATTCGAAAGGAGATATGTCAGGGTGTGTTGTAGCGGCAAGAAGTGACAAAGTTGATTGTTTATGAAAAGGGTCAAGAATAACCGGTGAGATACTGAAATGTTCATTAATATCATTTAAATTTAGAATAGTAGAAGAAGAAGGTTGAGCTTTGCCCACCCCTAATGACTTTAAGAAATTCCATAATTTTGATGGGGCATTCTGACATTCCTCTATGCTAAATCTAATACGGGCGATCAATTAAACAAGGCATGGGATTCATTAGTGTGATCATGGATTACAAGGTTTTTTCAAAATTACTCTTAATTATGACCCCACAGAATTATTTTAAGATTATCGGAGCAGCAATGTAGGTACGAACATTTGTTATTGTTGATATGGCAGTTATGTCATCTGACCTAACCTCACCTAAGATACCGGTAGTAGTCGACGAGGTACCACGGCCGGTAGAACTGGTCCTGGAAGGAGTTCTCCCCGTGGCGCAGATAGGTGGTCTTGCTGATGTAGCAGCCGTGCAGCAGAATCCGCGGTCGCTGGTACTTGTGCCGCCAGGAGTAGACCTAACCTCCAGGAAGAGTGGAACAATCTAACGGGGCTCAGGCATTCAAAGCTCTTTATGCACGAAGTAGACTCGGGCTGGAGCAAAAAGCTTTGGAAATATAGCAAAAGACAATTCAAACTCATAACGGGGGTGTTTACGGGACACTTTGGGGTCAAAACTCTCTTGGCCAAAATGGGTCTTTCTGACAGCATAGACTGTAGAATGTGTAGCGAGGAAGAAGAGACAATGAAACACTTGATGTGCGAATGTCATGCCCTCGCCAGACAAAGGATGAAAGACTTCGGAACTGGTTATCTAGAACCGAAGGAGGTCAAAACGTTACCGCTAGGGTCCATCCTCAAACATATTGAGTTGATAGAACAATCCCTGGGGTAGGCGAAACAGGGGGCAATTACACAAAAGATCCCAATGGGTCGAAGTGTATCCGTAAGGGCCTCGCAAATAAGATAAGATAAGACCTAACCTCACCTAAGATACCGGTAGTAGTCGACGAGGTACCACGGGCGGTAGAACTGGTCCTGGAAGGAGTTCTCCCCGTGGCGCAGATAGGTGGTCTTGCTGATGTAGCAGCCGTGCAGCAGAATCTGCGGCCGCTGGTACATGTGCCGCCAGTAGACCTAACCTCCAGGAAGAGTGGAACAATCTAACGGGGCTCAGGCATTCAAAGCTCTTTAAGCACGAAGTAGACTCGGGCTGGAGCAAAAAGCTTTGGAAATATAGCAAAAGACAACTCAAACTCATAACGGGGGTGTTTACGGGACACTTTGGGATCAAAACTCTCTTGGCCAAAATGGGTCTTTCTGACAGCATAGACTGTAGAATGTGTGGCGAGGAAGAGACAATGAAACACTTGATGTGCGAATGTCATGCCCTCGCCAGACAAAGGATGAAAGACTTCGGAACTGGTTATCTAGAACCGAAGGAGGTCAAAACGTTACCGCTAGGGTCCATCCTCAAACATATTGAGTTGATAGAACAATCCCTGGGTTGGCGAAACAGGGGGCAATTACACAAAAGATCCCAATGGGTCGAAGTGTATCCGTAAGGGCCTCGCAAATAAGATAAGATAAGACCTAACCTCACCTAAGATACCGGTAGTAGTCGACGAGGTACCACGGCCGGTAGAACTGGTCCTGGAAGGAGTTCTCCCCGTGGCGCAGATAGGTGGTCTTGCTGATGTAGCAGCCATGCAGCAGTATCTGCGGTCGCTGGTACTTGTGCCGTCAGTAGACCTAACCTCACCTAAGATACCGGTAGCCCCGATGCATATGTTCTCGTACAATTAGACAGTTTTTCGAGATTATCCCGTTCATACGGGGGAAAAGGTTTAGAGACAAAACCTTCACTATGCAATAGTAGTACTAAAGTAGTTTCTTTGAGTATAAAATATTTGGACTTAATAAATCAGAATAAAAAAAAACTATTTTACGAGAGGTATTTTTTTTTAATTTTTTCCACAATTTTTAAGTTTGTGAATAATCAATGAATGTAAAGAACGCAATTAATATTAAAGACGACATGGTACACCTGATGCACTGCGAATTTTGCGTCAAGCTTATAAGCGCGGAATTACGGTGGTGAACGAAAATATAATTTAGCCACTGGTTTGTTAAAATCGATTTATTAAACAACAAAAGCGTACTTCAGATTGTTGTGTCTCTTGAAATGTAGTACATTAACCATGACTAACGTTCATACAATTTATCATTAGCATAATGTGATCATTTTTAAAATATTCAAAAATTTGTAAAAATTGTTTCGAACTAGACGAACTCCACTGCATCGGGGTTGTAGTCGACGAGGTACCACGGACGGTAGAACTGGTCCTGGAAGGAGTTCTCCCCGTGGCGTAGATAGGTGGTCTTGCTGATGTAGCAGCCGTGCAGCAGTATCTGCGGTCGCTAGTACATGTGCCGTCAGTAGACCTAACCTCACCTAAGATACCGGTAGTACAAGCCCCGATGCAGTGGAGTTCGTCTAGATCGAAACAATTTTTACAAATTTTTGAATATTTTAAAAATGATCACATTATGCTAATGATAACTTGTATGAACGTTAGTCATGGTTAATGTACTACATTTCAAGAGACACAACAATCTGAAGTACGCTTTTGTTGTTGAATAAATCGATTTTAACAAACCAGTGTCTAAATTATATTTTCGTTCACCACCGTAATACCGCGCTTATAAGCTTGACGCAAAATTCGCAGTGCATCAGGTGCACCATGTCGTCTTTAATATTAATGGCGTTCTTTACATTCATTGATTATTTACAAAATTAAAAAAAGTGGAAAAAGTTAAAAAAATACCTCTCGTAAAATAGTTTTTTTTTATTCTGATTTATTAAGTCCAAATATTTTATACTCCAAGAAACTACTTTAGTACTTACTACTATTGAATAGTGAAGGTTTTGTCTCTAAACCTTTTCCCCCGGATGAACGGGATAATCTCGAAAAACTGTCTAACTGTACGAGAACATATGCATCGGGGCTTGTAGTCGACGAGGTACCACGGACGGTAGAACTGGTCCTGGAAGGAGTTCTCCCCGTGGCGCAGATAGGTGATCTTGCTGATGTAGCAGCCGTGCAGCAGTATCCGCGGCCGCTGGTACATGTGCCGCCAGGAGTAGACCTAACCTCCAGGAAGAGTGGAACAATCTAACGGGGCTCAGGCATTCAAAGCTCTTTATGCACGAAGTAGACTCGGGCTGGAGCAAAAAGCTTTGGAAATATAGCAAAAGACAACTCAAACTCATAACGGGGGTGTTTACGGGACACTTTGGGGTCAAAACTCTCTTGGCCAAAATGGGTCTTTCTGACAGCATAGACTGTAGAATGTGTGGCGAGGAAGAAGAGACAATGAAACACTTGATGTGCGAATGTCATGCCCTCGCCAGACAAAGGATGAAAGACTTCGGAACTGGTTATCTAGAACCGAAGGAGGTCAAAACGTTACCGCTAGGGTCCATCCTCAAACATATTGAGTTGATAGAACAATCCCTGGGTTGGCGAAACAGGGGGCAATTACACAAAAGATCCCAATGGGTCGAAGTGTATCCGTAAGGGCCTCGCAAATAAGATAAGATAAGATAAGATAAGACTTAACCTCACCTAAGATACCGGTAGTAGTCGACGAGGTACCACGGCCGGTAGAATTGGTCCTGGAAGGAGTTCTCCCCGTGGCGTAGATAGGTGGTCTTGCTGATGTAGCAGCCGTGCAGCAATATCCTCGGTCGTTGGATGTACATGTGCCGCCATGATGAGCAACCGTGGGCGCGGGGTGCCCCGCAATCTATGCCCCAGGTCCTGAGAATTGAATGGTTAAAATGTTGGGTGAAAGGAATTTGCGGTGAATATCGCGAATAATACTTACAACTAAACCCTCATTTTTAATACAAGACCAAAAAACTACGACAAATATACAATATCAATGTCAAATCACTTATTCCGTAGTATTTTTTTTTTTAATTTTATTTATTTTAAAAGCCATACATCGTATGATTAAGTCGGCTTAAAAATAATAACAGTCAGATTTACACGTTAGACATTAGGATTAACACTTAAGGATTATTTTTATAATATTCAATTCTTAGGTTCAGGGAGTGTATAATAAACCTTAAAATTGTATCGCTGTGTTCGGAAGAGAACCCTGAGCTTAAGATTTGATGGAAAAAGAAGAGGAGATCCCACGCAGAGCACCGTTATCCCATTTATTATCGTCGAATACATAACCATGCGTCAAAATTGTCAGAACCTAACCAACAGACATGAGAGTTGGACTATCAAATATTTACTTCATTTAATTATATGGGTACAAAGTAGGGCTCGTGGTCGTGACCGTGTTTCGTGTAACCGTAGCCGGATCCCCGTTGCCGTGTTACACGGCCACGGTTTTAAGGCCCGTTTCCTGCGTGTTACACGGCTACGTATCAATAAAGTTACGTATACACGTGTACACGGGGATACGTATCTTAATTACACGCAGATCCGTTCCGCCCGCGTTGTTGAGTGACGATTCGATGCGTTGTCTTTAAGGACTAAGGAAAACGGATGAGTATGTACCGTGATATTTTTGAATCTAATTTAGTGGTTACCTAATTGCCTTTCTAACGTAACGTGCGATAACTTAGTTTGAAAATGTAATAAATAATTGTACTTAATTTCAGTATGATAACGTGTATACGTACTGAGATTAAATTTTACATATTAATATTTTACTTTTTAAGGTAAGGAGGGCAGAATTATAAAATATAGATATTTTCTGAGTTCAATATTAATAAAAACTGACACATTGTCATGTATTAATTACCTAATTTAATAATGAGATGTGAACGTAAGTTAAAAAATACATAACACAGTGCGGAGTAAATATTTTTTCTTAGTTCTAAATATCATAATTTAAGTTTTTCTTTCGTGCAATAAAGTTGATATAAATAAATACATAAATCAATATTGAGGGTACCAGACAACGATTAATCTATACTAGGAAACCCATAACTCAGGAACAAAATAAATGCGTCATAAATATACAAATTTACAGCGTTATTTCCTACGAAATAAGGACCTTTTAAAATATACATATATAATGACATTGTATTATTTGCTGATGACACATCACTCATATTTAAAGTGGATAGAAAAGAAAAGAGCTTTGATACCATTAATGAAGCGCTATCTACTGTTGTAAACTGGTTTACAGTAAATAACTTACTTAAAACTAAGTGCATTAAATTTACCTTACCCAATGTTAAGCAGGTAAGCAACAGTATGATCAAAGTAAATGGTGAATTACTGGAATTTGAAGATCAGACAGTTTTTTTGGGTGTGACGTTAGACTCTAAACTACAATGGCATGCACAGGTGACAGCATTGGCCGGCAAACTCAGCTCTGCCGCATATGCAGTGAGGCGAATCAGGCACCTGACGAACGTCGAGACGGCTAGGCTGGTATACTTCAGCTACTTCTACAGTGTCATGTCATACGGGATTTTGTTGTGGGGGAAAGCGGCAGATATTCAGACCATCTTTGTGCTACAAAAGCGAGCTGTGCGCTCCATTTATGAACTAGGTGCTCGGGTCTCCCTTAGGGAGAAATTTAAAGAGGCACACATACTTACTGTAGCATCCCAATACATCCTGGACAATATTATGTATGTTCGTAAAAACATTCATGAATTCAAGAAGAATAGTGATGTTCACAACTTTAACACTAGGAATAAACATAAGCTGGCTGTGTCGGCCCACCGTCTCCGTAAGGTTAGTGCGTCTTTCGTTGGGAACTGTACACGTTTTTATAACAAAATTCCTAGTGAGTTAACAAATTTGCCACAACATAAATTCAAGTCTCAGGTTAAGCGCTACTTGATAAGTAAGGCGTATTATACCGTTAACGACTTCATAAATGATAAGGATGCTTTTAAGCCAGTACCGTAACGTGTTCGGTAAATCATATACATAAGTGAATGTTTACTATCATACTAGTGTTTCATATTGTTACCATTAATTATAGATCTGACGTAAGATAGTCATTATCTTACAGTTTTGTTTTTTTTTTTTATTTTCCGTATTACTAATATGTAGTCTTGACACTTGGAGACTTTATACATCTCCGAGATTATCTTTTTATTTTAATTTTTCCTATTTTAATGTACATTATGTCGACACTTAGAGTCCTTTACACCTAAGTAATTTTAATTTTGTATTCAGATTTTCTGTACTAGTTATGTCTATTTCTATTTTTTTTTTTCTTGTGATAGTTGTCATATATGTAACGGGCAAGTACGAATATAAATTCTCATGAAACTAAATATGGTCAGCATTCATAGTATTTAAATTATATTGTCTGCCTGATAGCTTGCACAGTCATGCTCACTTTAAGGTCTCTGCTTACGGTGGCGTCGTTGATCGGGTCGCCACTTTCCCGAAAGAAGGTTGAGGGAGGCGATGGCTGAGATACGCGTCATACTCGTGAACGGGTGCTGTTTGCGGAGACCGGTCTAATCAAGCTCACTCATGGCTTAAATTCAAACAATTTTCCTGCTGTTCTTGATATGAGAAATTGAATTCGCTACATGTTTGTTTATTTATGATTATTTAATATTATGACGCATGGAGACCTTATACATCTCTGAAACATTTAGTGAAATGTATCCGTTTGTTTTCTTTTTACTCTGACAACTAGAGACCTTTACATCTCTAGCAGTATAATAATGCTAATTTTAACGTTTAACTAAAAACAATTGTATGCCCTTTTACATATATCTTTACATCTATACATTTCTCAAAATTCATTAAATTTATATAATTGTTCTGACTATTAGAGACTTCATCTCTAGTTAATGTACTATATCAGTATTTATATTCAATCAAATTTATGTTTCGTTTTTAATTAATGCATTTATGCATGTTAGCCGTAAGATGTTATAAAACTTTTATTTGAAAAAAGAAAGTCCCGCTGAGTTTCTTGCCGGATTCTTCTCAGGCAGTGGTGTAGGGTTAGAACCGGAGGTAGTTTTTTTTTCTCTCATTCGCTATTTAGTTTAACGATTCAAAAGCGCTCGTTGCTGGGCCTAATTGAATAAAGAATATTTTGACTTTGACTTTGACTTTGACTATAAAAGGACCGATATTAAAAAGCAATATAATTAAAAAATACAATATACTAACTCATTGGATGTCGTGACGATGACGGGAGATTTTAGGTGCACCGCTTTCAAATGCTTTCCTATCGATCCTGTTGTACCACCACGACACGAAAACTCATTGTTCGTACGATCATTGCACAAAGTGCATAAAGCCGTGTCACCGACCCTGGTAGCATAACTCCACACCCAACTGATCTTCATTATTAATACACTTTAAAAACGCTATCTTCTCACCAACAGTAACAATACAAAAACGTAACAAAATAATAGTAAAACAATTAATTTAAATTCGGCTATACTCTCGGCTCTACTCTGGGGAGTAAGGGGAGAACGGAAATAACAGCTTATCCGACCCAATAGTCATCCTCACCTGCCCGCGCTGGTGGTTCTTTTCAGAATAGCTAGCGGCAGCAACCTAGCGGTTGTTGTGGTGCTCCCTGCTAGATAACGGACGAGGCAATGGCGACCGAGCATAGGCGGTATAACCTAACACCCAATAGGAAGAGGTTTCAGTAGCCTGGGGAGCTAAATACTCTCCGAAAGTTCTGGTGCAGAAGGCAACGGGAAACCACTGCACTATTTTCCCAAGAAATCTAGCATGAAATGAGTACACAAAGAGGTAGTTTGGCATGCGATCCGGCCACCACCCGGCGCCATGACGATTCCAGGTCGCTTGGTGTGAAGTATGCTACTGGCCACATTGAGGTGACTCATCAGGCACAGTGTGGAAATATTGCTACTGGTGATTCCATGGTGGTATCAATGGACCAGAGATCGCTGAGAAAGATGATTACTCTTGCAACGTGGAATGTCCGTGGCATGATTCAAGTTGTGAAGAAGGAAATGATTGACAAAGAACAGGAGGCATACAAGTTGGATATTCTAGGTCTCAGCGAGACTCATATGAGAGGCTCGGGCTTTTACAAAACAGCTAGAGGGCATACTGTCTACTTTTCTGGTCCGGATAATGAGAGCAGTAAAGGCGTGGCGATATCTGTGTCGCCTCAAATCGAGAAGTGTGTACTCGGATACAATCCGGTTAGCGATCGTATAATAACCCTGCAAATCAATACAAAACCATGTCGCATGAACATAATACAGGTATACGCTCCTACTAGCGCTGCTAGTGATGCAGATATCGAAGCGTTCTATAATCAGTTAGACGATACATATAACTCACTACCTCGGAGAGAAGTGAACGTATTGATAGGAGACATGAATGCGAAAGTTGGATGCACCGCGTATGACTCTCATTTGAGGGACTTTGTTGGACGTTTTGGACTGGGCGAACGTAATGAGAGGGGAGAACGCTGGTTACAATTCTGCGCGGCCAATTCTTTGTCCATAATGAACACCTGGTTTCAGCAGCATCCTCGAAGACTTTACACATGGGTATCGCCAGGAGACAGGTCGAGAAACCAAATCGATTATATTGCTGTGCCAAAGAGGTGGAAATCGAGTATAATTAACACCAAAACTTACCCAGGTGCCGACTGCGGCACGGATCACCAGCTGCTAGTTGCAAAGATGTTAATCAAGCTTAAGAAATGCCACCGACTTGTCCATAAGCAAACCCGCAGGCTCACACCTAGAGAGCAAATTAATTTCAGAGAACGATTTCAGCAAAACATAACAGCGGAAGTACAAACGGATAACGAAATGACTATTAATGAGAACTGGGAGAGTATCAAAAAATTGTTGCTCGTTACTCATAAAGAAAGCCAGGTTGCTATGCACGACTTACCCCGCAGCTCGTGGTTATCTAACGGGACATGGGACGTTATTAACGAAAGAAAGGAACTACTAAAAACTGTCTCAAGCGGTAACAGTCATGCGCGATATAAAGCTCTCTCGGCGGAAATACAGCGTCGATGCAGGGCGGATAAAAATCAGTACTACAACAATTTGTGTGCTGAAGTTGAGGATAACGCCCAGAAGATGCATACCCGAGATCTTTTCGGGAAAATAAAATGCATAACACGAGATTTTAAGGCAAAGTCATGGGCTTTGGAAGATGCTGGCGGAAGTTTGCTCACTAGGATTGATGAAGTAGTTGACAGGTGGAGGGGTTATTGCGAAGATTTGTACGCAGATACGGCTGCGGCGTCAATAAACCCTCATCATAGCCTGACTGATGTTCCGTTAGAACCAGATATTTTGAAGTCGGAAATTGAGTTGGCTATAAAGAAGCTTAAATCTAACAAATCAGTTGGGAGTGACTGTATATTTGCTGAAGACTTGAAACTCATCGGGGATAGCGGTGTTTGCCTGCTACAAAGTTTCTGCAACCGTATATGGAAAACTGGGGAATGGGTCATCGATTGGCAAGAATCCACTCTAATACCGCTGCACAAAAAGGGCTCGACAAAGACCTGTGGAAACTACAGGACCGTGGCGCTGATTTCTCATGCCAGTAAGATTTTGCTCTACGTAATCAACGAACGCCTTAAATCTTTTCTACAATGGCAGATTCCAGCAGAGCAAGCGGGTTTCGTGAAGGGACGAGGGACTAGGGAACAGATTGCGAATATAAGGCAGATTATAGAAAAATGTCGCGAGTTCAACGTTCCAATCCTGATGTGTTTTGTTGACTACTCAAAAGCCTTTGACTGCGTTCGGTGGGATTGCTTATGGAGCATCTTAATGGAAATGGGAGTACCTAAACACCTGGTGATTCTCATCGCAAACCTCTACCAGGGCGGAAATACAGTCGTAAGGGTCAACAATGTCATGTCGAAACCTTTTAAGCCGCAGAAAGGAGTCAGACAAGGTTGTATATTATCCCCAATTCTTTTTAACATCTACGGAGAATATATTATGAGACGAGCCTTGGAGGATTGGGAAGGTGGAGTATCTGTTGGCGGTAGAAAAATCAGCAATCTGAGATATGCAGATGACACCACTTTATTTGCGTCAACCAAGTGTGAACTGGCTGAGCTGATTTCAAGAGTGGAGAGGGAAAGTGAGTTAGTTGGCCTTACTATCAACAAATCGAAGACCAAGGTGATGGTTGTAGACAGACCGGGCACCCTAACTCATTCAAACGAGCTCAGAGGCATAGAATTTGTGGATCAGTTTGTTTACTTAGGCTCTCTTCTTAGTAGCAAAGGAGGAACTGAGAAAGAGATTGTCAGGAGAATCCAAATGTCCAAATCAGCGATGACTAAACTGACTAAGATATGGAAAGACCGCAACATATCCCGTAAAACAAAAGTCAGACTAGTGCGTGCGTTGGTCTTCTCAATCTTCTTCTACGGCGCTGAATCCTGGACAATAAAGCAGAAAGACAGAGCGAAAATTGACGCATTTGAAATGTGGTGTTGGAGGCGTATGCTGCGAATACCATGGACCGCGCGTCGCACCAACTTGTCCATCCTCAAAGAGCTCGGAGTAACCACACGCTTGTCCAGTATCTGCTTCCAGAGAATCCTCAAGTATTTTGGACATGTAGCCCGTAGAGACCCCGACAGTCTAGAGAAATTGATGGTAGTTGGTCAGGTAGATGGAAAAAGAGCCCGCGGCCGATCGCCAACCCGATGGTCAGACCTGATAAAATCAATCACCGGCTTGTCTATCTCTAAAGCTCTGAAGATCGCCGAGGACAGACCCGCTTGGAAGAGCATGGTGCATCAAGCAACAAACCCTTCAAGCTAGACACGACCTTCAGAAATGAAGATGCCGACTAAGAAGATACTCTCGCTAAGTCTGTCCGGCCTGCAATCTTATTAGTGACAAAACACGTATAAAACCAAAACCCGAAATTGCCCTTTTCAAATTTACTAAAACATCCCCGCTTATCTATATCAAAACAAAGATGCGGCTATTTCATTCAAATTCACAAACAAAAGGTGTACCAGCCCGGCAAGCACATCATGGGCGCGGGACGACAAAAACTGCGACATAGAGTTTTCTCGAGCTATGTCACGAATTGGTAGCACAACATGCGCGCGAGATAACGCTGACTCGCGATGATCTATCAAAGCGACATAATTATTTCGCTTGAAAGTCCCACGCGAGATATCCTCAAAATTCGTAGCACAAGTGTACCTTGAGCGATAAAATACATTGCGTTTTAATGTCAAAATGCGACAAATTGTCTTCGAGTTGTGAAGGTGGCGAGAAAGTCGAGAAACACGTAAACTTCGTTACGGATTGCAAATTTAGGCTTTCAGTCGAATTATTATTGTAGCTATGAGCTATGTTTTGGTAGTTATGAATAATTTGTTTTAGTACATGCGTTCTAAGGCATTATTTAATGTTTTAATATTAACAAACTTCGTTTCATTACCGACCCTACAGTCGATACCGTAAGGCCTGAAGACCCATGGAGGTTCAATAGAGAATCATAATTGCTAGTAATATTTTCAAAAGTAGCGGTTGTAAAGAAGAAGTATTAACGTACCACCAATGCTAATAGCTATTGAATAGAAGTATCTAAGGGCAAGATGCATAATAGTATTAATTGTGATAGCGATGTTCTGTGTAGTATACCGTACAATTACGCAGCTACATTTTACAAGTACAATATAATTAAGAAAAGCGGCATTTGGACACATAATCTATATAGGAAAAGGTAGATCAGCCTCTATTAGTTCACGGCTGCATGGGCAATGTCCTTTCCTTAGCCTATGCGCATGGACGCATTAGGAGGTTAATATATACCCATAGGCCATAGGCCTCTTTCATACATCTTTGGGAGAGGCCTATGTTCAGCAGGGGACGTCTTTCGGCTGATATGATGATGATGATATACCCATAATCGGGAGTAGTGTGTCCACTATGATGATGCTGCTGCCCATCATAGTGGACACACTACTCACACTACTACCCATTCATAAATAAATAGTCAATGACACTTCAATCCTTTAACCGACTCTTACGACACCAACGGGAAGAGTTGGGGTGGTGACAAATGTAATCTTACTACCGTCTCCACACGGCTAATAACTAGTATTTTAAACATATTAAAATATATATAATAAATAATCCAGTATGTATTTATTACAAAAAATGTATTTATTATAATAACATGTATTAAATACTCAATGTAACAAATATTTGTATCGTAAAGAACAGTTGAGCCAAACAAGTTTACAATCACAAATATATTAATAATTTAATGAGGTAATTAACGCCTGTAATTTCTGTTCTATTGTAGACGATCGTCTGAATTGAATGGGCACTTTTATACTTTGCCGCGGAAGTTCGCGTCCACGGCGTTATATTTCTTCCACTATGTGAAATGAGATTTACTAACATAAATTGTAACAACATGAAACCTCATAAATATAGTGAAAAAATATCATACACCCGTGGGCTCTAACTTCAACGATACGCTTTAAAACCACCCAACCAAACGCAGTCTGCGCCACGAGCTCGGGCGCCAAGCGTACTCTTGTTGTTCACGACGAGCTGCAGAGCGCGACCCGGCAGCCGCCTTCATAGCTGTTGTGGAATCCGCTTTGCTGATTGCGAACCTTTTTCTTCAGTTTGCGCCATATCTTCAAACAGTATGAATAATTGATAAATACCATGCTTTATTGACAGCTCCGCAAAAATAACCTGTAGATCAAATAAATAATCGTTGTATGATTTTTACTATACATAATACTATCAGACGCGATGTATGTAACTTAAGGTGTTACTTTTCTTGAACATACTTGACCTTAATAATTAAGTTGGTATATGCAGGATATCGGATATATCAACTACTTTTAGGTCATAGGTATATTGTTTTTGGACCTGGAGGATGGATTAAGGAGGCGGGTATCGGGTACGAAAACGAAAACCCTCATATTTCCATCATAAATTTAAATGATTTGTACAAGCTTTCATCGAAATACCTGGTGGTAATTCGAAGACCCGATATATTTATTTTTTGGAGTTTGACCCAATATAGGTACTTCATCTTTTCCGGATCCACATTCTCCCTCTGGAAACTTATGGGTTTAGTTCAACGACATCTTGCTTAGTATTATTATTGGGCTCCGATGACTGAAATATAATTCATAACATAAATTGTTATTAAAGAACTATGAACATGAATTTCAAAAAATATACGGTTTAAATGTAAATAATCGTAACTAACATCCACAGTACCTAAGTAACGTATAAAGAGTATAAAAGGCTATAATTAACTTAAATTTTACGTTCATGAGCCATTTAAAATATCGCCACCAAACACAATCTACAAATGTCATGTGAAAGATTATTATTATGACACTTTGACATTTTCATATTAAAATGTCCTATCTCTTTAATCTTTATACTACGTGAACGAGACAAAGTTATCGTGACTAGAGATGTTTCGTTTTTAAAGCTTGCTGTTCACTCATCAATCAACATTATTTATACCGATTCAGTGTTGCTAGGAAAGAAAAGTTAGTCCCACACATAAATGGCAACACTTGTTATGTCGCCCGCGGGATGACTCTTTCGCATGGAACTAATTTCTCGAGCTGTTAACTTGTGCTACCAAAATCGAGAAAATGACGGCTAGAAATATAAATTAGACAGCCGCGACATGGGTTTGTCGCAGCGCGAGCTATCTCGCGCTCAATGATGTGCTTACCGGGCAGGTAAAGCCCAAGTTAACATATTTATCAGTAAAATTACCACGTGTGGTCAATTACATCGCAGACAAACTATTGTTAGCTACTTTGCGCGTGCAAATTCTTAGTATAGGTCTTATCTACAAAAGGGCCGCCCTGTCAGGTAATAAACTTAAATGAACGACTGTATTATCTTTTATGTATAGCAATTTGGCCAAATATTTTTAACATTCTTTTTTAATTTTTCTATCTGGTGATTCAAAATCACAATATAAATTCTAATCCATAAATAACACCGTCGCTTGTTATATAGAACACAGTACCTACCACGTTATTCTAACATAAATCGATACGAAAAATGCAAGTCTAATCAATAAAATACCGTTCGTCCCGATTCAGAGTATAATACTCAATACGTACTTTAAAAACAAGCTGTTATTCAATAATAGGCCTTACTTGTTTGCATAGTAATTGGTCCGGCCGGATCCATGCCACGAGCAGTCGTTGCCAGAACGAAGCCAAGATTCGTAGATACGTATACAAACAAAGGTTCGGGTACGTATCTCGGCGTGACTGTGAAATTCGTGATCTTAGTACCGCCGGGGTTAAGAACACGGAGCTACGGTTCGGCGAATAGTACGTATATCGGGAGCCCTAGTACAAAGTCAAGTCCCATTGCAGAAGCCATATAGCGACCACTTACTTGACACACAATGCCGGCAGACATCAGTATCTCGAGCCACGACGTATAGGCCTCCGCAAGAAGCCGGTAGTCGCTCCAGAGAGGCCGCAACGAGTGCAGAGCTTACCTAACGCATGACCAACAGTAACACTTCACAAAGCAAGCAATTACTTGACACACAACGCCCGCAAGACATCAGTATCTCGAGCGGCGACGTATAGGCCTCGACAAGAAGCCGCTAGCCTCTCCAAAGAGGTCGCATCGAGTCCAGAGCTCACCCAACGTATGAGCAATAGTATCGAATAACACAAGGCAAGCCCTTACTTGACACACAACGCCCGCCAGACATCAGTATCTCGAGCCGCAACGTATAGGCCATAGAGTATATTGAATAGTAGTGTATAGAGTTATCAGTCAAGGTTTTTGCTTGCAGCGCCATCTATTGATGATTCCCGGCAACTTTTCTCACATATATACATATATATATATATATATATACACATATATATGTATAGGTATATATATAGCTTTGTAGATTGGTAACCTTTGAAATAATGGACAAACAAAACCAGATCACATCAAGTGTGAACTTGCCACGCATTTCTCATTTGGAATCAGCTGAAGAAGTTCACACATTATGTGACCTAGTTCTGTTCGCCCGAACTAGGATCGAGAAACAATAAAACAAAAAAAATATGTCACTTTCAAGTTTTATTTTTACACTAGCCTTATCCATAAAGTTTTTAGGTACTAACTTATTAAGCATCTGTATATTATTTGCTATCAGTTTATTGAAGTTGAATTAAAAAAACAGTAGCCGCATTGCACAGTTTTCTAATGTCGGCGAACGGAGCTCGTGGGACATTTCCATCTTGAAACGGTTTTTGCGAATGGCTTCCAATTTGCATATATATGCGTTTTGAGTAACATTAAAATGCTCACGCATTTTACCACAATTAGGCAAACAACACATTTAACCGCATCGCACCATTTTTACAAAAATCCAATCCATGTACAGTACATACATGGAAAAGCACAATTATAGGAGTCCAGAACAAGCACAGTCGTTGTACAGTCGAAGACAAAATAAGGGGTATACAAAAACGTTCAAAAATATGTCCCAGTGCACTCTAATTCTGTGTAATAAGAACGTCGTAACATATTTATGAACGGATTCTTTCGATACTTATTTTTGCACTTGACTGTATGAAATCACTAAAATAATATCGTTTCGTTTCGATGCACTTCCAGTTCAAGCATCGAAGACAACCAAAGCGAAAATTTAATTATGGCCGACCTTGCAAAAACATTCCGTTCATTCAATATATTTTTTAAATGCATCTAAAATATTTGTAGCTAAAGAATTCAAATTGGACAAAAGTAAAAATACAAGTATAGCTAAATTAATATTACATTTCTCTATGTATGAAACAAAAATATTTTGAGAGCCAAGTAATGAAAAAAAACTAATACTTTGTCATTTCTTTCGTTTTGTTAACTGCGCGTAACGGAAAAGAAAATAGTGGCTGTACAGATAACACAAGATCTTGAAATTGATATCAACGCCCTCTAACGTTAATTTCCGGAAGCATATCCGATGACGTCATGAGTACATCAAATTCACTACTTCAACTAAGTGAAAACACCGTGGTATAGGCCTCGACAGGAGGCCGCTAGTCGCTCCAGAGAGGCCGCGTCGAGTCCAGAGCTCACCCAACGTATGAGAAATAGTATCAAATAACACAAGGCAAGCACTTACTTGACACACAACGCCCGCCAGACATCAGTATCTCGAGCCGCGACGTATAGGCCTCGACAGGAGGCCGCTAGTCGCTCCAGAGAGGCCGCGTCGAGTTCAGAGCTTACTACCCAGCGCATAATCAGGAGTATGACTTCGTAAGGCAGCCAGGATATGTGTCCGCCCTGTGGGAAAAATTATTATGATTAAATCCTACTTGATAAACTTTAACAATATCTTATTTAAGCGAAGAGTTGGTGTAATCAAGCCTCTAAATTATTGTTATCCACAAATCTAGGTACAGATCAGTTACGGTAAGAAAAAGTGTACCTATTTAGGGCCTTAATCAAAACAAAAATCACGAACGTGTCAATTGTGTTATAGTTCGGGAAACATTATTTGACCGACTGTTATCTTACTTACGACCTTTTGTTTTGCGTTAACACTTACTAGACAATCAGCATTCTAGCACTTTTCTATTGTTAATGATGCAAAACAAAAGGTCGTAAGTAAGATAAGAGTCGGTTAAATAATATTTCCAGAACTATAAGACAGTTAGTATATCACATGTGTCATAGAACATTTAAATTTGTCGCCCTTTTTCAGTGCCAAAAGTTGTTACAAAATTTTACTTCGTAACACAAAAATAACGACGTCAGATTATGTTTTCATTAAATATAAAATTATGTTTTTTTTCAAGCGACGCTTATAATCGGCCTGTTTTTTAATTAGCCCCTCCGTCTATTCAGCCACTGCTGCCGCGTCTGCTCCCCCTCTATGAAGTCTTCTGCTGGTATACTACACTAACCCTCGCCAGCTCCGGCTTGCACAGCACGCCCCTCCGCTGCAGCAAGGCCGGCAAGGCGGTGGCAACTGACAGGTTACTGCTGAACTCACTTTTCACTCACGATCAGGTGGAGTGGAACCACTTTGTTGTGCCAATATAAAAAAAGTCTCCTGCTGGTATACTACACTAACCCTGGCCACCAGCTCCGGTTCGCACAGTACCCCCCTCCACGCTTAGAACCTCTGCAGATACATCAGCAGGTCTTCCCCCTCTATGAAGCCTCCTGCTGGTATACTACACTAACCCTGGCCACCAGCTCCAGCTCGCACAGTACGCCCCTCCACGCTTAGAACCTCTGCAGATACATCAGCAGGTCTTCCCCCTCTATGAAGCCTCCTGCTGGTATACTACACTAACCCTGGCCACCAGCTCCGGTTCGCACAGTACTCCGCGCTTGGAGCCGCTGGAGACGCGTGAGCAGGTCTCCCCCTCTATGAAGCCTCCTGCTGGTATACTACACTAACCCTGGCCACCAGCTGCTCGCACAGGACGCCCCTCCACGCTTAGAACCTCTGCAGATACATCAGCAGGTCTTCCCCCTCTATGAAGCCTCCTGCTGGTACACTACACTAACCCTGGCCACCAGCTTTGGCTCGCACAGCACCCTCCACGCTTGGAGCCGCTGGAGACGCGTCAGCAGGTCTTCCCCCTCTATGAAGCCTCCTGCTGGTATACTACACTAACCCTGGCCACCAGCTCCGGCTCGCACAGGACCCCCCTCCGCGCTTGGAGCCGCTGGAGACGCGTCAGCAGGTCTTCCCCCTCTATGAAGCCTCCTGCTGGTATACTACACTAACCCTGGCCACCAGCTCCGGCTCGCACAGTACCCCCCTCCGCGCTTGGAGCCTCTACAGATGCGTCAGCAGGTCTTCCCCCTCTATGAAGCCCCCTGCTGGTATACTACACTAACCCTGGCCACCAGCCCCGGCTCGCACAGTACCCCCCTCCGTGCTTGGAGCCGCTGGAGACGCGTGAGCAGGTCTTCCCCCTCTATGAAGCCTCCTGCTGGTACACTACACTAACCCTGGCCACCAGCTCTGGCTCACACAGCACGCCCCTCCGCGCTTGGAGCCGCTGGAGACGCGTCAGGTCTTCCCCCTCTATGAAGCCTCCTGCTGGTATACTACACTAACCCTGGCCACCAGCTCCGGTTCGCACAGGACCCCCCTCCGCGCTTGGAGCCGCTGGAGACGCGTGAGCAGGTCTTCCCCCTCTATGAAGCCTCCTGCTGGTATACTACACTAACCCTGGCCACCAGCTCCGGCTCGCACAGCACCCTCCGCGCTTGGAGCCGCTGGAGACGCGTGAGCAGGTCTTCCCCCTCTATGAAGCCTCCTGCTGGTACACTACACTAACCCTGGCCACCAGCTCCGGCTCGCACAGTACCCTCCGCGCTTGGAGCCGCTGGAGACGCGTGAGCAGGTCTTCCCCCTCTATGAAGCCTCCTGCTGGTACACTACACTAACCCTGGCCACCAGCTCCGGTTCGCACAGCACCCTCCGCGCTTGGAGCCGCTGGAGACGCGTGAGCAGGTCTTCCCCCTCTATGAAGCCTCCTGCTGGTATACTACACTAACCCTGGCCACCAGCTCCAGTTCGCACAGCACCCTCCGCGCTTGGAGCCGCTGGAGACGCGTGAGCAGGTCTTCCCCCTCTATGAAGCCTCCTGCTGGTATACTACACTAACCCTGGCCACCAGCTCCGGTTCGCACAGTACGCCCCTCCACGCTTAGAACCTCTGCAGATACATCAGCAGGTCTTCCCCCTCTATGAAGCCTCCTGCTGGTATACTACACTAACCCTGGCCACCAGCTCCGGTTCGCACAGTACCCCCCTCCGTGCTTGGAGCCGCTGGAGACGCGTGAGCAGGTCCTCCCCCTCTATGAAGTCTTCGTCGTCTACTGCCGCTTCCACGCGGACCACCTCCTCGGTCTCTGACTCTTCTGTAAAAGAAAGGGTTAATATTACACGACAAACAATATTGTGGACTAACTTTGACTGTATGAGGGAATTTTTCGAGCGTTTTACCCGCCATCACTTGCCGTATGACCGTTGAAACGCTCATTGAATTCCCTATAACCGGAGTGTTGGTTTCCAACGAGTCAACCTAATGCGTAAAGAGATGAATACCTAGTACTAAATACAGCCTAGTAATAAACAGAACCGGAATACTACATGTACCATTATCGCTAATCATTATTGATACTTAATGAAATGAAATGAATGAAATGAAATGAAATGAAATGAAATAACATTTATTTATGACAAGCACGATGGACATATACACATTTACAAATAAGTACACAACAACAGCCTGCCACAAAAGGGTCACAACTCAGCATGTAGCTGGCTAGGCCAGCGCTGTTCTTCCGTTGTGACCCACCAGGTACGTACACTAGCCGACAAGGCGACCACGCTGACAAACAAGTGACAACTAACACAGATGATTTAATTAATTAAATCCATAATAGGCATGATGACTGGCAAGTCAAATCAGCATCTTAAATGTTAAATAAATTATTTTAACTACAGTCATCATCCCTATTACAGCCTTAAAAAACTAAAACTTACAACATGCCGGTATATAAGGTAAAATAAAAAATAAAAATTTACAAATTACGCACGATGGCTGGCTTAAGAATCCGTACTCCACTGCTCGTAAAATAAGGTGGGAAATATACTATTACAACCCCATTAAGGATTCATAGTTGAGCATTTTCGCGAGAAGAGATCAAAAAAATTTTTTTTAAGGTAGGTAAATTTTATGTTTTTCCTACTCAGAATAACGAGTTCTTTCAATCTAGGAGAAAAAAAGTACAAGAAAAAATGGTCCCACATTTTTCATACATTTTACATGCTCTCCACTTAGTAACCGCTGTAGAAAGTGTTTGAAAAACGGTTACGTAATAGAAACAAAAAGTTGGGACACTTTTTTTCTTCTAGTAAGATCGAAAGAGCTCGTGATTCTGAGCAGGAAAAACATAAAATTTACCTGTTTCAGAAAAATAAGTTTTTGTATCTCTTCTCGCGAAAATGCCCAGTTATTAACCCACAAAAGGTGAAGGAGGTTGTGGTAGAAAGACTTGTGTACTTTGTAGTTACCTTCCGGCGTGTCCCTCGGTTCAGCGCTCTCATACAACCGAGTCTCGACGTCGGGCATTATCTGCATGGCTCGCTTGTAGTGCTGTATGGCCTCATACAACTTCCCACGCCTTTCCAGGTCAACGCCCTCGCGGAACAGCTGTTTCGCCTGTCAGACCAAATTGTAAATTCACTCACACTGTAATATAAGGGTCGATAGCAAAACAATTCTACATAGTTAAAGCCTTGATCAAAACAAGAAACACGATCGCTTCAATTGTGTTACGAAAATTAGTCATACTAATTAATATGTAGTGTGTACTCTGTTCAACAACCTTTGGCAGTCGAAAAAGACGTCAAATTTAAATAATCTGGGCGCATATTGTGGATTACTGTAGAGAATTTGAATTTATCGCCTTTTTTCACTGCCAAAGGTCTTTAGATAAAATTTAACTACTTAACACGAAAAAAAGGCGTTAAATTTTGTTTTCATTATTGGCCTATAACTGTATTTTTTTGGGATCCTAAAATAATTAAACGGTAACTCATGTATATTTAAGGACTGTACACGAAAAAAAGTGATCTTGCACAATAAGTGCATGGTAATACAGTTTAATAACATTAAATAGGTGGGTCACCAATAATGTTAGTAGAGCAAGGTATGTAGCTTTTGTTCCCTGTGTGACTTGGACAGAATAACAATAAACAATAACATGCGGTGTTAGACATGGACGCTCACTAAGGAAACTATGCATCAAATAAGAGTAGAGCCATGGAGCGCGCCATGCTCGGCATCAGGCTACAAGACCGTGTGCCGAAATACCGAGATTCGACGTCGCACGAAAGTGCAAGACATCGGAGAAGTTATTACTAAACTGAAGTGTAGTTGGGCAGGACACATTGCCAGGCAGCGTGATGCGTGATGGCAGGTGAACCAAAATGTGAACGGATTGGTGGCCACTTTCAGACGAGAGAAGCGCAGGGCGTCCGTTCGCTCGATGGGAAGACGATATTCGAAAAAGCGGGTCTCTTTTGGATGAGATTACAAATAAAATAAATAAATATCTTGGGATATCTTACACAAATCAACCTAGTCCCACGGTAAGCTCAATTAAGGCTTGTGATGTGGATACCAGGCGACGATATATATAATAGATAGATACATTTAGATGCTTAAATACATAGACAGCCATGACCAAGGAACAAATATTTGTGATAAATAAATACACAAATAATGCCCTCGCCGGGATTCGAACCCGGAACCTCCAGCTTCGTAGGCAGGGTCACTACACTACCAACTAGGCTACGGAGGCTGACAAATCTATTATGAGATTAGCACAGGACCGGGACCAGTGGCGTGCAGGAAGAGAGGCCAGACTCAACATTGTGCGATAAACGGCTAAAATGATGATGAATAATAATAATATACCTTGTCCTCCTCAGTGAAGGGCTCCGTCGGCTGCCTGGGCACCTCGCGCTGCGGAGACGGCGTGGCTTCCAGCTCCCGTTGCCATTGCTGCCTGAAGGCTGCTAGCTCGTCAGAGCCCTCCTTGTTCTAGTAACGTCAAATAATATACATGTCATACGCGAATATCGAGATATCGAGACTTCAGTAAGCTACCTACCCATTCCTGGGTTAAAATTCCTATTAGGATATGCTTATAACAGCCGCGGATCCAGGGGGGGGGGCAATAGGGGGCACTTGCCCGCCTCCCCCCCCCCCTTGACATGGCTAGATGCCTTAATAGGAGCACTTGCCCGCCTCCCCCTCCCTTGACATGGCTAGATGCCTTAATAGGAGCACTTGCCCGCCTCCCCCCCCCCCTTGACATGGCTAGATGCCTTAATAGGAGCACTTGCCCGCCTCCCCCCCCCCCCTTGACATGGCTAGATGCCTTAATAGGAGCACTTGCCCGCCTCCCCCCCCCCCCTTGACATGGCTAGATGCCTTAATAGGAGCACTTGCCCGCCTCCCCCTCCCTTGACATGGCTAGATGCCTTAATAGGAGCACTTGCCCGCCTCCCCCCCCCCCCCTTGACATGGCTAGATGCCTTAATAGGAGCACTTGCCCGCCTCCCCCTCCCTTGACATGGCTAGATGCCTTAATAGGGGCACTTGCCCGCCTCCCCCCCCCCCCCTTGACATGGCTAGATGCCTTAATAGGAGCACTTGCCCGCCTCCCCCCCCCCCTTGACATGGCTAGATGCCTTAATAGGAGCACTTGCCCGCCTCCCCCTCCCTTGACATGGCTAGATGCCTTAATAGGAGCACTTGCCCGCCTCCCCCTCCCTTGACATGGCTAGATGCCTTAATAGGAGCACTTGCCCGCCTCCCCCCCCCCCCTTGACATGGCTAGATGCCTTAATAGGAGCACTTGCCCGCCTCCCCCCCCCCCTTGACATGGCTAGATGCCTTAATAGGAGCACTTGCCCGCCTCCCCCCCCCCCTTGACATGGCTAGATGCCTTAATAGGAGCACTTGCCCGCCTCCCCCTCCCTTGACATGGCTAGATGCCTTAATAGGAGCACTTGCCCGCCTCCCCCCCCCCTTGACATGGCTAGATGCCTTAATAGGAGCACTTGCCCGCCTCCCCCTCCCTTGACATGGCTAGATGCCTTAATAGGGGCACTTGCCCGCCTCCCCCCCCCCCCCCCCCTTGACATGGCTAGATGCCTTAATAGGAGCACTTGCCCGCCTCCCCCTCCCTTGACATGGCTAGATGCCTTAATAGGGGCACTTGCCCGCCTCCCCCCCCCCCTTGACATGGCTAGATGCCTTAATAGGGGCACTTGCCCGCCTCTCTCCCCCTTGACATGGCTAGATGCCTTAATAGGGGCACTTGCCCGCCTCCCTCCCCCTTGACATGGCTACATGCCTTACGTATGGCTAGATGCTGTTTTAAGTATAAAATACTACGTAGGTTGCCCTGAAAGTTTCGGGAATCGGAAAAAATACGCATTTTAATGAAATAAAAGTACTTTTATTGTTTTTCAAAGTATTCTCCTTTGTGTTTAATACACTTTTTCATTCTCTGAAACCAGTTTTTAAAACAGTTATTGAAGTCTGAAGTGGGGGTTGACAAAATGGCCATTTTATAAGCGTCGACTGCTTCTTCCGCGGTCTGAAAACGCTGACCACGCAACAGATTCTTTATTTTCGGGAAAGTAAAAAAATCGTTGGGACTTAGGTCGGGGCTGTACGGAGGATGGTCCAGTAATTCGACGTTTTCGCCCTTCAGATAGTCGTCTGTTTTCTGAGCGGTGTGAGGGCTGGCATTATCATGGTGTAGTATAATACGGCGGTTAGGGTTAGTTTTTCGGAGTTCAGCAAAAACAATCGGTAAACAAACGCCTATATTACCAATCGGCATTGACAGTTCTTCGATCTTCAAGAGCGATAGTCGCCACGTGACCCGATTTGGAGACAAACGTGGCTACCATTTTTTTTGATCGTGCTGCGAGAACGAACAACTTTTGTCGGCTTCGGTTCGTCTTCGTAAACCCAAACTCGAGATTGGTTTTTCGATTCAGGCTCATATGCGTAAATCCATGATTCGTCACCTGACACAATACTAAAAACGGCATTTGAGCTTCCTCCATTAAATCTTTTTAAAGTTTTGCGGCACCAATTGACACGTACCGTTTTCTGGTCGTCAGATAACAAGTGAGGAATCCACCGGGAAAATAACTTCCGCACGCCCAACTCTTGTTGTAAAATAACTTGTACCTGACTCATTCCAATGCCTAAAGTCTCCTGAATCTCCCGATATGTAACATGCCTATCTTCCTTTATCAGTTGGCGAACAACATCGATGTTTTGATCGGTAACGGCCGTTTTCGGTCGACCCTCACGTACGTCATCCGCAAGAGACACACGGCCACGTTGGAATTCCGAATACCACCTGTATATGGTCGTCTTTGAAGGTGCTTCACTACTAAAAGCAATAGTTAATCGGTCTCCACATTGTTGTTGTGTTAATCCACTTTTAAAGTCATAATAAATCATTGCTCTAAAACTTTCGCGGGACAGCTCCATTTTCACCTGCGACTCAACGACTTTAAAAAACAATTGAAAATCGGACATTGTTTTTTTTTTTCTAAGTGGCCAGTTGTTTTCGAATAATGAGACTATGCTTGTAAGAAAGAGGTATAACACATGTCAAATATACGTTCCTAAGTATTAAATTCCCGAAATTTTCAGGGCATCCTACGTATCATATCATAGGTCAGTGCCGACCCCCCGACGAAGTCCTGGATCCGCGCCTGGCTTATAAGCAGCGATCGGACAAATGTGCGTCATTGTTCAAAATAATATGGACATAACTACAAAGTTGATTAAATTAATAATTTCATGAAACTTGATTTGGGCTTGTCCATTAATCACGTCATACGATTTTGGCCTATTTTAGACCCCCCATCCCCCATGGTGATACTTGGTGATATTTTCAGGACCCCCCCCCTAGCCAATATGACGTGTAAGCCAACTTACGTAGAAAAAACTTTTTTGCAAACTACGAGGTAAATATCCGCGAAGTTTTAAATCTCAGTTCAGGATTTGACATCTGGTTATGTTTTAAAAGAAGTATGCTGTTCAGCAGACAGTAACAAAAAATTACAC
>JALPQI010004586.1:0-79093 GCA_025490895.1 Thaumatotibia leucotreta
GATTGGGATGACACCCTTGATTAAGTTATCGTCAGTATCCTCACATATTTATGTTTTATGATATATACGTGACGGTGTCTTCTCGCAAAAGTATATTCGTGAGTGACGGATAGTATTATTAGCATTATGTGAGAGACAAGTCACGTTATCCGTGGCTTCGTGATTTATTAACGTCTTGTCGAATGCTAGGGTCGTATAGCGCGGAATTCGTAAACTGAGTCTGTACATCCAGTAAATAGGATTGACTGAAGTCTAGCAAGTTTGATTTTTAACTTGAAATTTCAAGTACCTCAACGGCATTTTGCATCAATTCCTTATGGTAATGCCCTTACATATGTTATGAATGAACAGAGAATACAGTTGTATTGATTGAGTGCAAAATTTTGATGAAGATCTCCAGCTTATGCTGATTCCACCGCACAGTAACCATAATATCGGTTTTTGTCTCGTAATATCCCAGTTCTGTGTTTCTATCGTATTTCGTATAACACAGTACATAATTAAAATTATACTGAAAGCTACCTAAACAGTTTGCTTTATACCTACACAGTTTTGGTTTTCAAACGACAACGTTTTACACGATTCCCAATATCCTTTTATCCCGTGTTTCATATGTCTTTACAACAAACTTTTAACCAAAGATTGTCTCAAGCATGCATCATAAATATTTATAGTGTCCCTAAAAGATGCTTTGAGAAAATTGTACTGCTCTCTCGAAAGCAGATCGTCGTATAAGGATAGAAGGGCTAGTGTTCACAGGCTTTTTCTTGCCTGGCGCGAGGGTTGTCACGCCGAAAGAGTCCGCTGAAGTGTAACTTGATTTTATTGACGTGACGTTGTAGGTTTTCACCGACGTATACGTGTTTGTTCTTGTACAGCTAATTTGATGTATTGGGCTGATACTTTGTTGCTCTGTCTTTTTACTCGAGCATGAAAGCCAGGCGTAAATTATTAGGTACAAAATTGTCTCAAATTCTTCATTTTATGTACTTGCGTCTACAAAATCTTAAGTATCCTTCTTTTAGCTAGAAACTTATTTAGTTTCACCTTTCCTGTTGAACGTCTGTCGTTGATATTGATCCACTTCTAGATTACTGGTTGAGCTAATATTTTGTAGACCTATAAGTTAGATATACAAAATATTAGATGATGATGGTGTCGGAAGGAGGTGGCACAGGAACATGGAAATTTATTAATTTGTGGTCCGTTAGACTAGTCTTTATGAGTGCCATAAAATAACAGAAGAATGAACAATCAGCGATAAAAGCTTCTATCAAAAATGTAATCACGTTTTCAATGAGTTTTCAATTAATAAGCATCAAAATCAGCAACTACCGAATTGCTTCGGCTGTTTCAAGCCTATCTGTATTTTGTTCGAGAAAATACAATGTGTTGACGAACTTGACAAGGAAACTCGTTATGCAATTAGGTTCGATGTTTTCATTACGGGCCAACGAGCTCGAGGAAGCAGGTTCGGTTTTCTCTGATAATGTTGTTAATTGCCATTGTTTTATCAGCGGCGGTTAATTTAATTGTACTCATCAATTTATATAAGAAGATAAAAAAATGGCTAATGTAACATTGTAATTGGCAGTAAAACAGTCAGGTATAAGCCTTTTCTGTTAAACTTTCCAGTTTGTCGCTTACCATAAGATAAGGACGCTTAGACAGGTATTCATATAAAGATACAAGCTAATGTTTAGCGACAACGTGGGACGTTTTAGTAAAGAGTCTCACAAATAACTATAAAGACTTAACGTGTACATACAATTTACTACTTCCTGTGGCCATAACCATAATAAGCCATCTAATGCAAGTATTTCGTCCGGAACATCGCTAGCTAAAACCTTGGAATAATATGAAGGTATAGAATTCTAAAAGCAGACACCTAATAAAATATGGCCAAGGAAATAAGGATTCATTGTTTGTATTCGTTTACTTAACTTCCTTAATTTAACTCAATTACTGGGATTTCGTTAAGCGCCGCCCGAGGCGCTCGAGAATTACAAAAGCTTTACAAAGCGTTGTTTATGACAAGCCAATTTATTTGACAGCTTACGCTATTCTCTTGCACCTTTCCCTTGTGGGAACAGGGAACCTCGTTGCACGACCGCGGCGAGTCTAGGTTTCAAACCAACACAGCCATTCTAGAAAAAAAAACAAAATTTTCAATGGGTTTCCTACGCCGAACTCTTTCGATCCAAGTAGATGCAAAGGGATTGAAGGAGCCCAAATTTATTTGACATTTTGTGCTTTTCTCTTGCATCTTTCCCTTGTGCGTAGGGTTTGCAATATTCGTCCAATTTTATTATTCGAATAATACGAATACTTCGATTTCCAGTATTCGAATATTCGAATTTTTCGAAGAAAACGAATATTATGGAAAAATAGTTAATGAATATTTTAAAGGGATGTAATTGTAAAAATAATTCGTTATGAAAAAAAATACAAAATTTTTGTATATATTCGTGATGATGAATCATTACCAAAACAAGAGGATTTTCAGTCTAAAATTTTATTCAAATTAAGTTGAATAAGATTGTTATAGCGTAAAAATAAAAAAGAATAACTTAATTTTTGACAATTTTATTCATTAAAAAGCTGCTTAATTGTCTCGGGGAGTAAGTTAAACCTTATTCAAGGGGTAAGAGAACAAAAACTGTCCCGTTTAATAGTGAGTTGATTTGGTTTTATTTGAATAATATATTATCAATCATACATCGTAAACTGCGATTGAAATTCATTGAAGTACTAGGGTTGTTACTCAGTCAAGTCAAACTCAAAAATAATTTATTGAGTAGGCTTAGCAACAAGCACTTTCGAATCGTCAGTTGTGCTACTTATACATGCATTTATATGGCGGAATGTATTTATTTATCATTAATATTATTATAGAATTAAATTACACTTATCAAAGTCTAGGTAACCTAGCATACAGCACCTAGCGGGCAGCAGTGTCATCGTAGTGGACACATTACTGCGATCGCCAATCCGCTTGCCAGTGTGGCGATTATGGGCATTTACCTCCTAATGCGTTTATACGCTTAATAGGAGAGGCTTACACCCAGCAGTGGATTATCAAAGGCTGAGGATGAGTCGTCCCTGGTGCAAAAGTACCCATCGCACTGGCCGCGTTACCACGCTGTACGGCGACGGACAACCTTTGCACCAGGTACGAACCCGCGCGGGTGTCAGCTGTCCTCTGAATAATCCGACGTCCAACTTCCCTTATAAAGGCAATAGCCTCAGACCCCCAGCACCCAGTAGCCTCCACTGCGATGGGAACAAAATAATAACTGTTACACAAGGCCGCATACTTGTCCCGTTTTTTAGCGGTAGCAAAATCCGCAGCAGCACCAGCTAAAGTGCTGACGGACGTGGCACCCCAGAGTAAGCACTTGCCTTTCTGCCACGGCACCAAAGTTAATCCGTCGGGCCTTTTGCCGTCGGAACGACAAAGGCCCGGAGGCTCCAGGGCACAAGGAATGTTGGCCGATACCAAAGCCCTTCGTACGATGTCATTTAAGGCGTGGTGACGTGGAAACCTTCCCGTACAACGACTACAACTCAACGCGTGAAGATGCATTTATGAGGTAACCAAACATCGCAGCCCAAGCCCAGGCGGAGAGCAACTGCCCCACGCAATGAGTCGTTGTCCAGGAGTGTTCCCAGATGAGGGGCAGGCAAAGCCTGCAACCACGTACTCGCTTCGACATACGACACCGACTTTAAGTCTAGCCAAATCGACCCCCGCGGGTGCACTCATAAGCCGTGCCAGCACGTCCTTAGCCCCAACATCGCCACTAGGTTATTAATATTTAAATTAACTTAATTGAATTAAAATAAAAATAAAAATAAAATAAAAATAAAATAAAAAACTTTTATTGCCCAAAAAAAACAAGAATAAACAATGAGAAGAAAAAAACTCTTACAATATAAGTAGGTAGATACAATGCAATACAAGTAATAACAATATGGGGCAATGGGTACCAGTCTCAGGATATGCTAGATTGGTGGAATTATCCAGCCCTGATTTTCAGCCTGGTCCCTTTGGTCGGGAAGCGTTTGGCGCTTGAGTAGTTTTTCATGCATGTGTGTGTGGTTGTGTGTGTGTGCATAAGAAGTTTGACTGTGTGTGTGTGTGTGTTCATGTGTATGCTATTCATAAATATATATATAAATTGTTTATATATATAAATATACACGGTGGAATTTAATTAAACGTTGTTTAATCAGTAAAATATATTTTTACATAGATGTTAATGTTAATTTTGGAATTTTATTATAATTCTTCGCAAAAATAAATTATTTTCACACAAACTTTCACTATTCGAAATATTCGTTTTCTTCGAATACTGAGTGATATCAAATTCGAATAGTAAATAAGGCTAATAATTCGAATATTCGAATATTCGAATTGCAAACCCTACTTGTGCGAGCCTCGTTGCTAGAGCGCGGCGAGTCTAGGTTTCGAACCAACTCTGCCATGGTCGCAAAAACAACCCTTTTTAAACATAGGTAGGTGGATACTTTTCAATGTTTTTTCTACCCCAAGCTCTTTCGACCCTAATAGATGAAAAGGATTGATGAAGCTCAAATCTATTTGATAGTTTGCGCTTTTCTCTTCCACCTTTAACTTGTCGGAAGCTCGTTGCTTGAGCGCGGCGAGTCTAGGTTTCGAACCAACTCAGCCATACTCGCAAAAAGCAACCCTTTTTGAACATAGGTAGGTACTTTTCAATTATTTTTTTACCCCGTCCTCTTTCGACCCTAATAGATGAAATGGGATTGAAGGGGCTCAAATATATTTGACAGGTTGCGCTTTTCTCTTGCACCTTTCCCTTGTAGGAAGCTCGTTGCCTGAGCGCGGCGAGTCTAGGTTTCGAACCAACTCAGCCATTCTCGTGATACTGGTACCATTTTTTAACATACGTATTTTTTACGGTTTTCCTACTCCGAATCACGGGCTATTTCGATCGTAATAAGTGTAAGGGTATTGAGGGTGCTCCAATTTATTTAGTTTGCGCTATTTTCATTCTCCGAATCACATACTCTTTGAATCCATGTAGGTGAAAAGGGAATGAAGGGGCTACAATTTATTGTGTTTGTCGTCGTCCTCGTATGCGTATAGGCTAAGGAGAGGCCGCTGCGCTGTCCAGTAGTGGACTGAGATAGGACGAGAATGTATGTAAATCACCAGCAGTCCATATTAAAATGAAAAAAAAAATTCAATTGTTTAACCATTTAATCAATTTAGAAGTCATGCCCATATTATTGCGAACAATTACGCCTTATCCGCATCTGATTATAATATTATCATCGGTTACCGCGGCAGTTAACTAAATAATCCATAAAATAAAACTATAAATGTTGGTATGTAATGTAATTAATATTATGTTATTGTTATTATATAGTTTTGTTTCTCCAATTATGACTTGAATTCTCGTCATGCCTTTATATGATTGAAATCGGAAATTCTGGTTCGCCCGAGTCTTCGCCTAGGTAAGTCCGAATAACACATCTGAGCACAATACTGACTAATTAAAATGGATAACAAGCGAGCACATTAATGGTTCGTCCGATTGGCGTAAATTATGATGATTATGATCTGTGGATTTATACGTTGAAGATGACTTTTGCAGCTGCATCCTGCTAATGAAGATATGAACATAAATTGGCTTCGAAGGAACTTGCACTTGCTGTGAATAATAATAATAAAGTCATTATAGTCAAGCACGTACACAAATGTTGTTAGCAGAATAATCGCAATTTTAGAATTGTAGTGACCTAATCCAATACGTACTGAAATTTCTTCTAAATCTACTGACAAGTGTCATGATTTACTTTCAAAAAAGAAGCAAAAATCAAATAAACCGACCTGTAAAGCCACGTTTCCACTTAGTGTTCTGAGCTTCTGAGCGAGCATTTACTTGTTGGTGGGCTGACAAACGAACATTTTGCTATGTGAAATCCTGTTTTCATCCCAAAAACGAACGAATGCTCGCTCAGAACACTAAACGGAAACGCGGCTTAAACAGTAACTGTAGCCTGCGAAGACCTGCGACTTCCTTCAGTAACAGCGATATTTTACAAGTGCAGTAGCCGTATAGCATGAGGTTGGAAAGTAAATGATACGTTAGGTTTTAACTACTCGATACGTAATGCATTCTATCGCGCTCGCACTGATAAATTGGAGCGAGTGCGATGGCCTGCTTTACGTATCGTGTAAAACCTAACGTCACCGATACTTGCAAAGTCATGGTACCGCTACAGCTGTCAGAAGTGTTAGCTGTAAACTTTACTAGGTACTTCTAATACTAGTCCGATAGCCCGATAATTGTGCCGAATTATTTTACGTGATAACTGTATTTAAAGGCAGCATTGGTAGCATAATAATTAGGTTAAGTAGGTATAACATGACACCTCAATTACGTATGACAATACCCAAATAAAGTCCACCGATACATAAAATCACAAATTGAAATTCAAACTGAAAATAAAGTTAATCAGCCATCAATGTGGGTTAAATTTGGCGAATGTCGGACTAATTCGATTCTGCCTGTGCAATCAGTAGGCTTACCGTACCGGGATTATTGAAAATTAAGAGCATCTCTCTCTGTCACACCTGTGAAGGCTTAGTAGGCGTGAGAAAGACAGTTAATTTTCGATGTTAGATCCTCAGGGGCGTAGAGTAAACAACGCACATTTAATTTTTCATCTCCAAGGCCCTACCGCGGATATCCAAATCCGCAAATTACAAGGATTTTTCTCTGTCACTCTAACGACGCTTTCCTTGGGGTGACAGAGAAAAATCCTCGAAATTTACGAAGTTCGAAGTTCATGGTAGTCGGCCTTATCTCATTTGTGAGCGTGAGTTGGGCTACTTGTTTTCGGGGATGATTTGCGCGAGAAGCAAAATAATATTCAAACGTTGCTATTTGCATGAAAGATTTCTGAATTTGCAAATGCTATTGCCATGCAAGGGCAATAACGGACAGGATAAGATTTTTCCCTAAAAAATAAAGTTAGTTTTTTCACGGAGTAAGCACCACATTCGAACGTTGGCGCTCTATTATGTATACATGTATATTGGTAATGTCTAGAAACGATCACATATCAATCACACATTAAGGCGATACCGCGTATCTACACAAACCTCAACTTACATTTATTTGAACTGATATATACTAAAAAAAAGATTTCGACGAATTGTAAACCTCCTCCTTTTTGAAGTCGGTTAAAAAAGGATTTTACTTTTGTTGGCGGGATATCTTAATTTGGCTATAGGTATTTGTGAGATACGCGGTATTAACCAAAACCAGTTACGCGGATTTGCCCTATGGGTGTTGTGTAGATACGCAGTATTAGCGAGTGCTAGTAACGCGATATTGCACTATCACCGACGAAATATTAACCAACTTGACATTGTTAATACTATCTTAAGACCCCGAACTAATAAGCCACTGTCGCACTAACGAATGGCCTTACCTTAATATTTCCTGCTAACTACGGGATTCCGAAAAAGGATATCTCCGAGTCCACAAGCGTGCAAAGCGACTTCCCCTCATGTGGTAATGTTTTAGTCCAGACCAATATTCTAGTAGCTTTCCGAGCTCTTGCGAAGGTTCTCACGATACTAACCATATTATTCTGGAAATACTATTTCTGGAGGGCTAGCATGTCTTGTGTTCGATAGCAGCATGCGATGCTCCCGCGGCTATCTATCTCTTTTTAATCAATATAATCAAAAATAGAAGGATAGACTAGAAGGCAGCGTGATTTTAGTCATTTTCTAGTCACATATTTACAAGATTGATTGAAGATCGTTTTATTTTTAATTAGGCGATTATTGGTTTAGTTTTCGCGATCGCACAGCCCTCGGCAACCTTCGCGAACATTCGGCCGCTTAGCACTTTGGGTGGAGCCTTATCTAGCTCGTTTGTCCTGCGGGAAGCTCTTTAGCCGATACGCCCGAGCGAGCTCAACGCTTTTAATATTTTCGATACAAGATAACTTACACTTTATTACAGCATGCCGAGTTTTCGATGTTTTTTTCTTACATGCATACACGAGTATAGGTAATTTCACCAGAGTTGAAGTGAAAACACACACACCTAAAGAAAATAAGTACTAATTGCAAAAAATGTTGTGAATGAATGGATCACTTTAACATGATAATGTTGACTTGCGTCAAAAAATTTAAGCAAATACGTTGAACATTTTTTTGGTCAATCTTACAGTTGCAATGTGATTTGCTATCGTACGAAAAAAGATCAGTCAATTTCAAATTCCCCTTTGTGTTTACATGACGTGATGTTGTGTGCGTGACCTCAACTATCGTGGAACTACCTGTAATCAACACTGCCCTCAAGTCCATTGGAAGAAAAAAACTACCTGTGGTACCAAAGTTTAATATTTCCTTGATTGAGTCGGACTAGTTTTCGGCTAACCGAAAGTTTTTTGTAAAATATCGGCATTTAGGAATTCGTTTTGTTCGTACTTTTACTGAAGGCTTATGATGGTTAGGTGTTTATCGTTTGTCCTTGTCGTCTCTTTACGACCGGTTGCCGACCACTGCTTTATATCAAAAATCGTCTGCTATTTATTAATTTGTGCTTATTCTCTTCTTTTCATTGTACAAATGTTTTCATGTTTTCTCGTTGAAATCGAAATGCCATTGGTTTTTGATAACCTTGATTTGTGTTATCAAACTTGTTACGTTTCACCTTAGCCGGGTCATAAAACTTCGGTTGTAATTATTGTACGATACAACGAGAGTTTTATTACCAGCCAACGATTACTTAGACAAACAAACGTCCCTGAGATCTAAGAACGAACTTTTGAAAGTTACAGATTACCCCTTAATTTTTAATATGAGGGTAAAACTCACTCACTATGATGACGCTGCTGCCTATCATCAACTTCTATCAAAGAATGGCCTTGGCCAGTGACACTTCGATCCCTTAGTTGACTCTTACGTTACAACACCCGCGGGAAGAGTTGTAGTGGTGACAAATGTATTCTTACTACCGTCACCACACGGCCCAAACTCAAACTGCGATCGCCAAACCGCTTGAGCCGATTATGGGCATTTACCTCCTACTGCGTGTATACACATAGTTAATATAGGCCCACGTCCAGCAGTGGACTGAGATAGGCCACTTATAGATTCCGAATAAATTGACTGTGACAGACGCGCATACGGACATGACGTTTTTCTATTTACGGAACCCTCCAAACGACGAACTCCTTTGTATAATATTGAGAACTCTAAAGGAGTTCAATACAACTTCAGATGTCTCGAGTGCTTGCGTGTTATTCGTTATTTCTTTGGAAAGATTCGGGAAAGATTTTCCCAGACGGTTACAACGCCCGTATTTCATACACAGTCAGATATCGATATGCCTTCACAGAATGTCGAGGAAATTTATAGTACTGTGTCGATTTGAGTTGCATTTCAATTGGTTGTACAGTCGCTGTCAGATATAATATATCTAAATCGAAACGTGCACTCTAACGCTATGACAGTAGAGATGCTCAGATATTTGTAATCACCCCGGCCGGTCAGATATATCTGATGGCGACTGTATTTGTAGTTGTATCAGTAGGAACTGTACCCGAGATATTTATTGCAATAGTTTTATTTTCATAAAAACAAAGCTATTGCAATTCAAAACATAAAAATAAGGTATACTTTACTTACCAACATGTTTTTAAATTTTATTATCTACGAGTATATAAATGTGTCAAATTAATTATCGTGTCGGTAGATACTCCACACAGTTTTATTGTATTTAAGTTACTTAACACGATTATACCATTCTTTCATGGGCAATTTCAGAAATTGGTGTAACTAATTAGCGGGGATTGTTATGAAAAGTTAAATAGCGGTCACTTTTGTGGCGATAGAGAAAGCATGAAAAGTGCATGGTTTTTTATTTCACGGGTGTTTTGGAAATCTGAAACTAGCATGTTTGCAGTATTTCCTACTAAAAAATTACCCTGATTACGCCCTGAATACTGCCCGAAAGTTTGGCTTTTGAGTAGGTATAGTTTATTAGACATGAAACCTATTTGACAAAATATCTTACCTATTTACTAACTATAACTAACTCAACTAATAGTAGCGCGCTACGTAGGTACTCGTATCTATATTCATAACCATTAAAGGAAGTCGATAGAATTCTCATGTCCTACCCTTTTATGGCATTGCAAGTAAGAGGGAAGAACGAATTAAATCTGAACCGTGTGAATAAAATCTGGTTTCGATTTTATTTAATGTAGGTATGTATAACAAGCTTTTCCTTTTGATTTCACACGCCAATCTCAGCTTCAATTTTTTATTAATCCGCACTCTGAAATTTTATATTTATATATATTTGAGCAGGCTGGGTTTACTGATATTTATTTCCAGTGAATTCGTGTAACGATAACTGCACAAAATGCATGAAAATGTAATCCTTTGAATCACAAAAAAACCAGTAACAATTTTCAAGAATGAGACGTAAAAATTGACAAATCCATAAGTACCTACTCCAATTTCAATAGGAGCATTTACAATTGTAAAAACTGATGTCTCTTTTGCGTATGGGATACATGGGTGAATCAACTTTTTTCTTTCCGTTATTGCCATGGTTACGGTCACCTGAGTCACGCTGGTTTTATGCAAAATTATGCTTCTTAAACTATGTCATCGTGCATTCCTGGTGTTAATAACCCCTAACCTTAATGCGCCACCTACAAACATGGACTTCATGCATGTTTTCATAATTTAAGTAGAATAATTTTAAATAAAACCACCGTAACTCAGGCCGTAATTAGATGTGCTGTTACCAGTAATTTCCCTATCTTATGGGGAAAGTTTCCATTTGGGAATACCCCATACTGTGTTGCGAAAGTTACCGGATCACTAGACGTAACCATGGCAACAATAACAATAACAGACAGAAAAAGTTGGTCCACCCATGTAGTCGTTACCTAGTTATTAACGCCATGCCTTTACCTCCCGGATGACTGCGACACAGCTAGTTGCAAATGTTGCACGGCAATGGGAGCAGAGCTCAAATATCGCTCGCAAAACTTCTAGAACACCCGATCGCATGATACCTAAAGTTGGACAGCGAAGTTGGAGCTATTGTCAGTAGGGGTTTTGGGATTGAAACTGAATCCCCGTTTGTATCACTTTAGCGTATCCAAAGTATGGACGTTTTGTGCAATACCGTATACCACGTATAAGTAACAATACAGTTAATTTGCTTGGAAGAGTTTACATGGTCCCATGTCCCCTTCGATCAGATCAGTAGGCTTAGCACATGATTGCTGCGACAATATGTCGCCGCGAGATAGATCTCCCGTCCTTTACTAACTATACAGGGTGTTTTTTTTTCGACCGTTCAAATTCTACGTAGTGAATGTATAGGTCATACTGACCAACTTTTACTATGGGGACAAAGTCGAAATCGCGAAAAAAAAATCAGCTGTTTCATACATTTCGGCCGGCGTAATGCCGCCAATTTGTATGAAACAGCTGATTTTTTTTTCGCGATTTCGACTTTGTCCCCATAGTATAAGTTGGTGAGTATGACCTACACATTCACTACGTAGAATTTGAACGGTCGAAAAAAAAACACCCTGTATTAACAAAAGAGGGACCGATAGTCTATCTCGCGGCGAGATACTGTCGCGCCAATCATGTGCTAAGCTTACAGTGTGCTTATTTAGCTGACGATGTGTTATTAACCCGTCCGGGTTTCTTCTTCTAACCATCCCGCTCGTACTCGCGTATGAGTGCGAGCGAGCCGAATATAAAATAAGTTCGCGTTAATAAAGCGGCTGCAGATAGTGGTATGGCGACAGAACTGTGATACAATATAAAAATTTATCCACACTCCGTTCAGCGTAGCTAAGAAGCCTATTGCCCCGGCCACGACATTGGTCTAAAGCGACCAGCGGCGAGCGAATCCATGAGTGGGACCAGGATGCCGATATGGGTGCGAGAGGGAGCACCATACGTTTTCCGCTAAGCCGGTCGCCTTAGACCGATGTCGTGGCCGCGGCGTATCGCTAACGCTCAGCAGCTAATAAATGTATGAGAATGACAGATTCGAACGCAAAATCACGTGACCATATCCATACATTATTATGGTCACGTGACTTATCGCTTATCGTATAATTCGTATACGATTGCAGAATAGCATTTTGGCTAGGCCTTGCGTAGTTTTCTGTGTCTTTCACTCATTTTTATTAGTGCTGCATAAATAGTTGCTTTTTACACGCGACTGAGCGTTGGCGATTGGTATTTAAGGGTGAAGACACATTTATCAACATGCGTACGCATTTTGTCTATAGAAAATGTTAGTTGAGTATGGGACCGCGACCAGCTTTCCACACGCGTACTCATGCTTACACGTTTCATACTAAACAGCCAATTTTATTAGACAAAATGCGTACGCATGCTGATAAATCTGTCTTCACCCTAACTATGCACCCTGTAGCCGTACCATGAGTTGGAAAGTAAAGGATACGGTAGGTTTTACTCGATACCTAAAGCATTCTATCGCGTGACATACGGGGCGAGTGCGATGACCTGCTTTATAGAGAAAAACGTTACGTTACCGATACTTGCAAAGTCATAGTACGGCTACTGATCGACCGATCGTAGGCACCGATCTTAATTTGCGTAGCAAATCGCAACGGAGGTATTTAATAAACGTTGCTACGCGAACGATCAGATACGGCGCGTAGCATGATCGCGATCTTTCACCCTTCATGCGTTCACTAGGTTGGTACTTGAAGTAAATAATTCGTATCCTGGGAAAATCTTACACAAATCTACCAAGACCCACGGTACGCTCAATTTAGTTATGTGCATAAAAATAATGTTAGCTGTCAGTTACAAAAATACGTTTGATGAAAAGGATAATTGTATGTATGTGACAAATCTATTTGGACGTAATTATGCAAAAGGGAACCAACCCACCTGAATTTTTCATTTTAATTAACACTTTAATCACAAGAAACAAAGTCAATCTTCAAGATGACATGACAGATGAGTGTGGATTGGTTCCTTTTTGCATAATTACGTCCAATTTTATCTGGTGATTGTGAAACAGGCTCTAAGCCTCTTAGGTGTGGATAGGTACCAGAGAAATAGGTGACCAAAATTGTCACTGATATTTTACCTACTCGACAGGAAGATAAATTTTATTTTAGTCAGTTCGAAAATATTATATGAAATTCTGTTCTAATTAACTTAAACTTAATAAAACTTGAACTTGTTCGATGTTACTATAAGTTTCTATATCTAAGACTAGGACCATTCCTTAGGAGGTTACTTGTCATATTTAGAATACCGAAGTATTTTATTGGTGTCAATTCAAGCCGGTACCAGTTCAATTGGCCGCTTAATATTTTAAAGTAATTTAAATGTTCTGATTGTTTCAGGTATGTAGGTGTCACCATTGCACATAATGCACATGCAGTATGGTAAGGGCAAGAATATTTTAATCTAGTTGGATGTGCGTGCATACAGTACCCCGCATGAAATTTTAGTGTAATTTAAATTCAAGTCTCCTGATTATGTTTTTAGGGACATAACCCACTTAGACTTATACTTTTTGAATTAATGAAGTATTTGGTATACTTATGTATATTGTGTATAAGTATATTTCTATTTCCGCGACGGACGTGTTATCTGAAATGAATAGGTATATCGAAATGATACCGTTACTGTCAGTTACGTCATATTTAAAAAATATGTCTTTAATTATTTCTTAAAGTATAAATCTCAAAGAGTTGTGCTGTGTGTGAAAAATAATCAGAAGTCTTGAATATCTACTAAAATTGTATGCGATTTGACTGAAACCTCTTATTCCCTATGAACGAAAAAATAAAAAGTGTCCGTTTTTTTCTTACCAATATTTACCGATAACGATAACGATGTGGGACTGACTATCTACTAGCATTATTAGGTCCTGCTCACCTCTGCATCACACTGTATTTCCCGCTTCAACACAAAGACGACGAGAAATTCATTGCATTTCCAATCTACCGGGGCATCCGCGATTGCCAATTGTTTCACACCCTAAATTATCCCCCAAGCAACTGCGGCTTTCGCCTATCCCGCCGTATTTTCATACGCTCCTTTTACGAGCGACATAAAAAACAACCTCGGAATCTCAGGCTTGAAATATGAAACGTTACCTAATTCCTGCGGCCATTTTCCGAATGGGAAAATTCACTCAAGCAGCAGGCTGGAGCGATTACTCCTCTTTACGGAGTGACACGGGGGTCGGCCACATAAATAATCGGGGGTTTACGTAGACTACGTTCAGCAGATTTCGCGTGATGGAGCGTTTTGAGAGCCGCAAGTAAACATTTTTCAAATACTCCATGGCTTCGCGTCGCGCGTAGACAGTGTAGTCACCGAAAAAGACACACAGAGACGGTCTCGGAAATTCAATAGGCCGTGAAGTGACATTGCCTGCGAAGCTGGACGTTCCGGTATCGAATCCCAGTGAGAGCTTCTCTTTGTGTATTTATCAGAAAAGTAGTTCAACATTCAAGGTTACTTGAATGTTTTTCATGTATTAAATGTTTTGTAGGTATACAGGGTGTTTTCAAATTAGTTACCGATACGTTAGGATATGCACGTGATCACGATAAAACCGAAAAACTTCCCTTATGGGACTCATATCGAAATCTAAAAAAAAAAAAACTCCTCATTAAATGATCAGCCGGCGGGACCGCTTTGTATGGAAAGGCGATTCTTTTTCAAGATTTCGTTATGAGTCCCATAGAGAAAATTGTTCGTTATCATAAAAACATGCATACCCTAAGGTATCGGTAACTAATTTCAAAGATTATATACATACAGGTGTAATAGACATTTCGTTACGATAGTACGCCCTGAATATAGTAGATTAGTATTAGTACCCACAAGGAAAGCCTTACTTGAAGTTACCGTGGGACTAGGTCGATTTTTGTAACGCCTTAGCCACGCCGTTGCTCTTAGAAACCGTGACGGAGTTGTGATTTTTGCATGAGCTTATGTTTTGTTTGGTTTAAAATCAAGCGTGAAAAAGAAATAAAACTGCAACGGTTTTTTTTATATCACTTCACATCATCGGCCTATGATAATCCACTGCTGGACGAAGGCCTCTCCTATTAACCATGCGTATAGACGCATTAGGAGGTAAATGCCCATAATCACCACGCTGGGCAAGGATTGGCGATCGCATTAATGTGTCCACTATGGTGACGCTGCTGCCCATCATCAATCGTTATCAAAATTGGTCAGTGAGACTTCAATCCCTTAGTCGACTCTTACGACACCCGCAGAAGGAGTTGGGGTGGTGACAAATGTATTCTTACTGTCGTCACCACACGGCCAACTATATCTATATACTGAGTCGAAACAGAAATAAAAGCGTGACAAGGTACAACAAGTCAACGAAAAGAATTTTGACTCACGCGCTTATTTAGATACCGGTACATCCCCACTTTGCATTGTACCTACTTTCCGTAGATTACGCGAAATATTGTGAGCTTTAACCGGTCGAAAAAGAGCGATTAATCTTGCTTCGGATCGGACTACCGAAACTAACCGTCGGACGGTCAATTTGACAATTGATCGTCCGACGGTTAGTTTCGGTAGTCATCCACTTATAGCTTTTATGACATTATCAGACTGTTATGTAGAGCTTTGATGAGCCTTTCGAACGGCTTATGGTATTAACACGCTCACTGCGGTCATATGTGACCTGTACAAGTATTACATGGTTAATTACAATTTAACTTAATTGCCGCAGCGAAGGTGTTAATGGGCCATCTAGTAGACGTATTATCTGTGAGCCTAACAAACCGTACACGTCAAGTGAACGCTGAAACGCAAATTGATCACGAAACGTAGCTCTTAAATGCGCAGTTTTCTTTCCCACCATGGTACATTTGAAACTTTCAGTGTTTCTTTCCTTCCCAACGAAACGCCACTCTTTGTAATTTTGTTAAAGTCGTCAAACATGACACAAACCAACGTTCTGAAATTATCTAAACGTTTTATGATAAACGTACCCTGATGGTCATACAAGAGGCTGGACGCCAACTACTGGTATATTGGCACCGCAGGTTCCACGCCAAAGACCGATATAGAAGTCTTGGATTACAGAACAATATAGACCTTCACGCATATGCGTAAATTTCAATTTCAGTTAACATTTTTCTGACGTTGCGTCTAGGTGACAGCTTTGTTATTTGACATAGTATCAACAAGGTTAATGCCTAAATGAAAGACGTGAATACTTGATAATATTAACCTAGATAAACATATTTGTGAGAACGCTCAGATGGATCTAAGCTATTGTTTGCACGGCGTCTTCATGTTATTTTTTGTCGAAGCTACCGACTCGAAAGCGTGAAGCTATAAATTCGCCGGCGTGGGTAAAAGCGGTGGTATACAGGATGGGCTTTGTAACTGGAGCAAAATTTTAGAGTGGATTATTTCATCAAATGGTGCATGTTTGTTTTGGTTTGAGTAAAATCACAAATTTCTCTCTGATAATGAATGATGATAGAGAATGATGAATATAATACTAAGACGTGTAAATTCATTTAATTCGAGACTTACTTGCGTATACTTATTACATATTTGTTTCTGGCGTTTCACGCGTTGTGTTGCGCTAATGATTTGATCACAAATGAAGAAGTTGACTGAGAAAAGTCACATGGATTTGGAGTCGAATCCCACCTCGGACGTCGTTGGTGAACTTGGTATATGACATTTAATATTTGTAATTTAAAGAATATTTAAGAATATCCCCAACCCTAACAAAATACACAAATCTGATCAGCTTTTTATTTCATAATTCCGTCAGGCCTTCACTTTGATAGCGTCACACTGATATCAGTATAGGTGAAAAACTTAATAAAGTCACCTGTTGTATGTGTGAGTGACGTGTTCGAATAGGCATTTGTTTTGTTTGTGTTACTAATTTCAAATATGTGTTCTCTATTCGAATACGTCACTCACACGTACAACAGGTGACTTTCTTAAGTTTTTCACCTATATATCAATGTATCTTCCTAGCTTTACAGACCTTTTATGTTGTCCTTTTACAAGGCCCACCCGGTATAATTCTTAAGGGATTGCTTCGGATTTGGGAGGCCTAACCAGCCCTGCGGTGAGGTCATAAATTTGAGGTCTGCGGATCCAGTGAGCATAAATCGACAATTGTCCTGTCAGAAGTGGGCGCTGCCGACACGTCCTGCGTCCTTACCACGAGTTTACTTGCAATTAAAAAAAAACTGGCTAAGTGCGAGTCGGACTCGCGCGCGAAGGGCTCCGTACCATTATCAATTTATTAATAAAAAAACTACAGTTAAATCAACCTACCTCAAAAACTATAGGAGATAATTTAATCAAACCAAAAATCGTTGATAGAGCGTATTAATGTGCATAACATATATTTTTTTTAGAATTTTATATCGTGTAGTTTAAAAAATAGAGGGGGGGGGGCACATTTTTCAGACTTTGAGAGCTGATATCTCGAAAACTATTTGCTTAAATTAAAATGAGATTTTCAAAGACCTTTCTATTAATACCCCACACGCTTATATACAACTAAAAATTTTTTTCTATCCCTCAGTTACATGTATAGAGGGCCCCCACCCCAATGGTTTTTTTAACCGACTTCAAAAAGGAGGAGGTTTACAATTCGTCGAAATCTTTTTTTTTTTTTTATGTATGTTCCCCGATTACTCGAAGACGCGTGGATCGATTTGAAAAATTCTTTTTTTGTTTGAAAGGGTATACCTTCTAGTTGGTCCCATTGTCACCGAATTCAGATCTGATGATGGGATCCTGGAGAAATTGAGGGAACTCTTCAAATGTTGTAGGCACACATGACATTTTTCATTTATTTTCGAAGACTAATCAAGTATTTGCGTCTAGTCATGAACGTCTTAAGTTGGTGATCTGATGATGGAAGGTACAACTCCTTAGCAATTAGGAGTTGGGGGATAATTCTTTAAGTATAACATATTACGTGTATTTTGGACGCTATTTGAGTATTTGCCTTTAGGTGGTCATCCTTTTATGTTGGTGAGCTGATGATGAAAGGTACAACTCCTTAGAGATTAGGAGTTGGGGGACAATTCTTTAAATATAACATATTTCATGTATTTTGGAAGCTATTCGAGTATTTCCGTTTAGGTAGTCATCCTTTCATGTCGGTGAGCTGATGATGGAAGGTACAACTCCTTAGAGACTAGGAGTTGGCGGATAATTCTTTAAATATAACATATTTCATGTATTTTGGAAGCTATTCGAGTATTTGCATTTAGGTGGTCATCCTTTCATGTCGGTGAGCTGATGATGGAAGGTACAACTCCTTAGAGATTAGGAGTTGGCGGTTAATTCTTTAAATATTACATAGTTCATGTATTTTGGAAGCTATTTGAGTATTTGCCTTTAGGTGGTCATAGTCTCATGTTGGTGAGCTGATGACGAAAGGTATAACTCCTTAACGATTAGGAGTTGGAGCATAATTCTTTGAATATAACAACTGTCATACATTTTCGAGATCTATTCAAGTGTTTGCTTAGTAGTTATGACATGTTGGTTAGCGGTTAGTGATTCTTTAAATAATATAGGCATGCTAAGGCTGTTACCTATAATCTTTGAAATTATTCATACCTACTGATGATACAATGTATATCTCCTTGATAATGGGATAATTCTTTGAATATTTAAGTTATCCAGTTCAGGTTTTCTGGCCTATTACAGTGCAGTACATTCTAATTATAAGTATTTAGAGCATACTAAATAACGATTTTACACTACTAAAAAGCAAAAAATAAAATATTTTAAAATAAAAATAAAACCGCCTTCAAAAATTCGCCCGAACTAAAAAGTAAAAAATAATTTTAGTTCTTAGGATATCCTACCCAAACCTTTAAACCTTTTACCCTATTCATTGAAATAAAATATTATGGCTAGGTATCCTACAGATTTCTTAGAAGTCGGTGCCAAGCCAAATATGTTCACTTCCCGAGTATACGAGTATAACTGTATTTGATAGAGCTTTGTAACTTACTGTCACTCCGGTTATGGTTTCATCAAAATGACTGAGGTAGATCATTCTGTTGATAAAAACATAATCGGAGTGACAGTAAGTTACAAAGCTCTACTCGTATCTAATATATATCTATGAACGTATTTGGCTTGGCACCGACTTCTAAGAAATCTGTAGGATACCTAGCCATAATATTTTATTTCAATGAATAGGGTAAAAGGTTTAAAGGTTTGGGTAGGAAATCCTAAGAACTAAAATTATTTTTTACTTTTTAGTTCGGGCGAATTTTTGAAGGCGGTTTTATTTTTATTTTAAAATATTTTATTTACAATTTAGTATCATAATCCTGTAGCGGTTCATACAACACGTATCCTTACAAAATTTCGTTACTTGTAACGAATAAAATGGGTTGAAGATGTAAGGTTAGCATTAATATTAGAAATGTAAATAATGCCTGCGGGTCGCTCTCCGCAAAACATTGGACCTTTGGAGTACAAGGACCTCTTGTCGCTTTTTACGCCTGATTCTGGGAAGCTAGCAGCTAATGTGGTCAAATTAATAATGCCAAAGTAAATTCATGCAATTTATTATGTTACATTACATAGGGCCGCTCGTAGCGGACCCCAGAGATATACAATTGTCGACAGCCGCTACTACAAATACGCGCGCCTATTTGTACGACGCGTGGTTATGGCCAAAACCCTGTACGCAAAAGTCTAGTGCACTCACAGCTATCCTGGCGTGTCGGTACCTCAGACGAACCGGAGCTGGTGAGGTGGCGGGCAGGAGTTAGGGCGAGCCACTCACGCGTCCCTCGAGCCTCAGTTCCATCGAACCGGGCGAAGGCGGTGGAGTGCGGTTGGCCCCGACGCTAATAAGCGGGAGCCTGCGTCGACGTCAGTGTCCCGTGTGACACTGCCTTGGAGTCGCCGGCGGCAGGCCTAGGCCCGCCGCGCGGCACGTAGCCCACGGGGCGAAGCTACGTCCTACGGCAACGGGGGGCAGGCTCAAGAAGCCATGCCGAAAAACCCGGCGGCCTGCGGCGCAACGCAGGTTACCGGCGAGGGGTGTCACGTGTAGTCCGAGCTTGACACTATTGACGTTGTCTAATTTACATGGGAGTGTCTCTGCCAACAATACTGAGCCGCGGGCCGAAACTGCGGCCTTTAAATATTTATTTCGTAGGGCCGAGTCTCGAGACGCAACCGCGCGGTTTCCTTTCTATCTCCAGTCTCCCTCAATGTCAAATCTCTTTTTTCCTTGGACCGCCCAAATGTGCGTTCCGATTCACTACAGTTCATCCGCATCAAACATGTTTAGGCGGCCCTTCCAATTTTCTAGATGTCGAAATAAAACAAGCGTCCTTTGACTTTCATAATATTACACGGGAATAGTTTTAATTGCTCTTTATTATAATTAATAGACGACTTCATACTTTTGCTTAACTCCCCATGACGTTTAAAGTTACGCAAAACGGAGCGCCGATTTTCGGGCTGTCACTTTATTTTCTTTGACAAGCACCCGACCAAAACATAGATAAAAATATTAGGTTACATTCTAATATAATTTCAAATATACTCAAAAATGTGGAAAGTGATCGTGACCAATAGACTCAGCAAGACGAAAGGAGCTTTCTCACATGCATTTCATTAAGTTCTGTGCAGTGGATTGCTAGCAAACTGGGTGGCAAGTTTCCGCCAATGCACGCGCTTGTCGAAGCCAATGCTTTGAAAATATACCACTTTGGGGATCAAACCTATGATCTACATATAGTCCATAAGGTATGTTATGTTTCTATTAAGACGCCTAAGTCTAGTATGTGTTATTCATACTGAAAATCACATTCAATTCTTTGAGGTTATGTTTACCATTTGTATGAAACAAAGTATGTAGGTCTTGCATGTAGTATCACTACATACTGTAGCATTTTTAGTTTCCGAGTAAATCGGCTGTGACAGACGGACAGACGGACATGACGAATCTATAAGAGTTCCATTTTTGCCATTTTGGCTACGGAATCCTAAAAAGGAAACACGTACACTCCATTTGACTCTTCTCGGAGTCTCTTTCTCGGACCCGAGACTTCTAAGTTCAAACGCAGTGTACACTGTACAGTCAGGTGCATAAATATATAATACAATTTTAGACCTTATGCTCCAGACATAAGTAAAAAAGTGTGTACATATTTTTACCCTTGACTGTACTCACATGAAAAAAAGCATACCTATGATTTTTTAGTTACCAGTACCAGACAAGACAAAGACCCTAATATTTTTTGCTGCGAACTATAGGTAACACTTATTAGATATTTTTCGATCCAACGTTAGTAGTAATTATCTTCATAGAAATTCATTCCGGATTTTATTCAGCAAATCTCATAACCATAAAGTATGGTGAATGATATTAGCTAGCGTTTAGATTTAAGGCCATAGCTGTGGATTTTAGGTCATAACGGTTTCCAGTAAAATGGGTCGATCTGAGGTTTCCGCTTGTAATATGTGTTTTCTTTAAACCCCTGGTCGATACTCTTATAAAATGTAGCAATCTTAACTGCGAATGAGTTTACACCACTTTAATATAACTCGTGGTAAGGGATCTAGATATTAGCCACCGTTACTTCGTATCTTTGAATTTATTCCGATATAACTTAGCGATCGTTTCTTTTCAATAAACCGATATTGAATTTATTTCCGCGTTGCTTTTTACTCTTTTGTATGCTTACTCTTATTGACCACCCGTAAATCGCAAGTAACTTTACAGCTCATACAACAGTTCGAAACTCTGTTATAATTTTTCCTCTAGATATTTTTTCTTAAACATTGATTGGCTCTATACATTTTTTAGGGATTTTAATGAATACTAATTACATTTTTACAACGAATAATACTTCATTTAAATAATATGTCTCAGTTCAGTTGATAGTATAAAAAAACCTATAACTCACATATTTCGACTTAGGTACCTATTAAATTGAATGTTATTTTAATAAGATCATGGCATATGGCATAAGAGCATTCGTTCGGAAAAATATATTTTATTGTGTTATAAATTACTTCCTATATTAATTTTGGTCTTGCTTGAATCGAAATGCTTCATCAAATATACGTTTTTCCTGGAATTGTGAAATGTGGAAAATGTAACTCTTTCTCTTTATATTGGAACCGAAAAAGGAAGAATCTAACCTTATATTTGGCGGTGTTTTCGTAAAATGGCCGGTAATATAATTATATGATATGGATATGACATTGATTCGCGTGATTTGATAGAGCAAAGGTTACTTTTTCTCAACATGGACTAGAAAGAGACAATCAATTTTAACCGTGTGGTACGGGTAACTGCGTGTAATACCTGGGTCAAAATTATTTTCGTTGTTTCATACCACTCTGTCGCTCTTTTAGTTGCTGTTTCGACTCAGTACCTATACAAAAAAATGCGGTGCACTTGTATCTCTTTTTCACGCTAGATTTTAATTCATACATCAGAAATTGAAAACAAACGTCATCATACAAAAATCACCACTGCGTCACGTTTTTTATGGACACAAAATAGGACAACGAAAATAATTTTGAGCCACCTACTCATGACATCGTTTACCTATACAAGTTCATTTCAGTTCCTCTTATGTAAGAGGCAACAATCGTTCTTTTCTTTCTCGATTTTTGACTGTTCCTTTTCGCAGTGATTACAGTACCAACCTCGTCATCGCGACAGATGTTTGCCTACTTAAAACTGTCAAAACCAAAACTGGTTCACGTCTTCCGTCCTCAAGCATTTTAAGAGCGCTCAAACTGGACGATCTCGTATCGAAATTAACCTTAATTAATTACGCAGCGAACGCCAATTAGTATACCCTGCACGGCAACAGCGTAATTTGGAACTTTTTCCCTTTGAGGCAAGAAACAAACCGGTTGCCATATTCGCGTAGGTATGCACATTTCGGGAGTTTATATCGGGTGAGTTGAAATTGAAATAAATGTCATATTAATCCTCTGCCACCGACGTGATGTTTATTATAATGTAAGCAATTGATGAATTTACTATGTTTACTACGACAGCGTAGTAAACATAGTACATTTTCATTGTAAGATTATGTTATGTAATCGTAAACGGTCAGGCATTGATTGATCACTGTACTGTATGGGCCGGTCTTGTCATCGGTGTTGCTACTGTAAAAAGTTTAGCGATAATACACGGCCATGACAGGGCCGGCCCGATAGATTATTTTTGTTTACTGTTTTATGTCTGTCATTTTAGTTCTAAATAAATATTATTTATTTGTATTGCGCCACGTGTGACCTGCCGTAAAGCTGTTTTCCATCGTCGGAAGACCAGTGTTGGCGCACGCAAACAAGTCTAACAACATGCTAAGATAAGGCTATTTCGTAGCGTGCACTTTTTTATTGGTATTTTTCTTCGTTTCTGAATAGTGTGCTTTTGGTTTGTTTCGAATAAACCTATTTCTATTTCTATCACGCAAGTGTGCTATGGTCGCTAATGTCGCTATTACGATGTTGATAACAAGAGTAAATAGTCATGTCACGTGACCACGTCATTGACAGAAGGTTAAACTGTACTTGGCACTATTGTATAAACTTTAACTTTGATAGGTGCGGAGAAGTTGCGCGATGGCCTAAAACTCGTAACCACAATATTAAATAAATTATTAGGATGACTAAGGGCTGATTTTTCAATCCTCAGTTAAAAGTATCCATTAGTTAAAATTATTACCATTCTTATCTAAGGTCATCAGTCAAAAAAGGATAGAGCTAACATTTATTTGACAGATACTGTTACCTGGGTAGTGAAAAATCAGTCCTTAATCAATAATATTGACCAAAAAGTGCGTAGCCATGATGGCATTCGACGCTCATTAGCGTATCGTACTTCTCTCTGTTTCATTAGTGTGACAAAGACCGTTGCATTTCGATCGACTATAAATTAGAACTGCAGCCCTATCGCGAAAAGCGAAATTCGTAAATTTCGAGGATTTGTCTCTTTTACTCTAATGACGCCTTCGTTTGATTAACAGAGAAAAATCCTCGAAATTTACAAATTTCGATTTTCGCGGTAGTAGGCCTGTACCGAGGTTAGTTATCGCAAATCAGCGCATCTTTGTGAGCAAAGTATATACAGCACGGAAATGCTAGTTTATCACCGGTTTGATATTCATCCCTAATGGCGGATTCATATTTGTTATTTGCACGGAGACGTCTCGCAATAGTCGGGATGCTGTTTGCATTTTCGGCGAACGAGCGTAAACAACCCAGTCCCAGAAGCAAATATTACCAGAAAGGAAAGGAAGAACATAAGTTTATGCGAATTGTCTTGGATTTATGACGTTTGTCGATTGAAGCTACCAGTCGTTTGAAGACCGAGTCCACAGACTACTTCATATAGATTCCGCATTATTAAGAATCGCGTTTGCTTCGTAGTTCCCTACACATCAGTCGGATGTGATCCATATTTAAATTCTACATTCAATACAATTCGTCGAATGAGTATACGCCGTGTTTTTATTGATTTCCGTTAAATTAAAGGAAAGCTTATTTAGGTAAAAATAATCAATTTGTCTAAGACACCAGTATCTTAACTTTTACTGTTATTGAGTTATTAAAAATATAAGTTTAATGACTGAACAAGTGTATTGAAACCTTTATTACATCTTAATGAAACTTATTTTGACATGTGCCGTCAGTGACCTGAGATCTTATTCTTAAGGTTCTCTCACACTTACCATTTCATTTGTTATGTATGAAAACGAAAAAAAAATATTTTTTTCGAATTCGACTAAAAGCAATATATCAGGTAGTTCCATTTAACGTACCAAGCAGCCTGTTAAATTTAACGGAATTAAAAAAAACACGGTGTATAGTGGTTTTCGCTATGTACGTACTCTCAACAGATAAGGGAAATATTAACCGATAAGGAGCGGTTTCGGTGGCATCGACATGATGGCAGTTGTCTCACATCTCATAATTAAAATCTGAATCTTGAAGTCTCTTGAGAAATGGAATATTAATGGAAATCATTCAAATCGTTAGATTTGAATGCAACTGAAAAGTACCCGTGCTCTCATTCTTCGGATGATGACAACTAGTCTTATGAGTTGATCGATTCTTATTTTATTGTTTGTCTTCATATTACGACACGGGTGCCAGACAGTCGACAAGAATGCTCAGTTTATTGGAAGAATTATTCCCGTACCATTGGTGCCTTATTTATCACTACAATGCATATTTCGACCACTTGGAGCTTAAGAAAATCATCATCATCATCAGCCTATTTTAGTCCACTGCTGGACGTAGGCCTCTCCTATTAACTATGCGTATAGACGCATTAGGAGGTAAATGCCCATAATCGCCACGCTGGGCAAGCGGATTGGCGATTGCAGTAATGTGTCCATTAAGACGACGATGCTGCCCATCATCAATCTTGTAAAATGGTCAGTGACACTTCAATCCCTTAGTCGACTCTTACGACACCCGCAGGAGGAGTTGGGGTGGTGACAAATGTTTTCTTACTGCCGTCACCACACGGACTTAAGAAAATAGTCTTGAACAATAAAAAGTTAATCGGTTTTACATGCTCTATCTAGCGGAGAGGCAAGTGGTATCTGACCCAGCCTAACCTCTTTAATCGACGTTTAAAACTCGTAACTCTGCCGCCCGTTTCTACTGTAGGTATAGCTTCTTCAACGATGCTATCTACTTCATTTACATTTAAATAAACCTGGCTATGGCTCAATCTAATTTACCACTTTGATGTTGGCACGGCGCCTGTTTACCTGAAGAATAACTTTTCTGAAATCTAGAACATTTAGCGCAGGTTACATTTACATGGCTTTAGTACTACTTGTGCTGATTGAGTGGACATCCACGTTAGTTCTAGTGACAAGTAGATGTCGGCACATTGGGGTTGCAATGTATGTTGGAAGTGACAAGTTGGTAGAGTCAAGTTCAAAAATGTGTATCAAAAGAATCCTCAGGTGCGTTCAAACCAAAAGAGCATCCGCTGTTCTATCCCCCGTTCTACGAAATCAACCAATCACGTTTTGTGTAACGATCGAATTTCGTAGAGTGGGGGGTTAGAATGGCGAATGCTCTTTTGGTTTGAACGCACCTTCATAAATATGTTACAAAGTTCTTATTACACAGAATTAAAGTGCACTACGTCATATTTTTGAGCATTTTATATACATATACCTTATTTTGCCTTTGACTGTACTCATATTACGATATTGTTAGCGTTAATATCATAGTAAAATCTTGAAAATGTTTGATGGAAATACACGTATTAGATAAAGTTATTAGTTATTAATTGATCAGACAAAACTTAGCACATGTGAATATTTTCTCAATAGAATTATATACATTTTCTCACACTACGCGAAAAGAAACATGATTTCGTCTATAATACAGTTCTCACGTTAATATAAACTACCTATTGACTACTCGATTTACAAGTTATCGCTAAATTATATATTATCTGAACGTAACTTAATTACCTAATATCCATCGAGTTTATTAAAGCTTATCTGTCCGAATCCTGTAAGCGCGTCACGTATCGCACAGTTCATAAAGAGACTCCCAAATGATACGGCACGCACCTTCGAACCCCCTATGGTAACGCCGCGAAAATCGCGATAAGCGTTTTCAACGCACATGTAGGTACATTTTGTCCGAGTAACGTTCCGAGAAATCCCGATCTCGTTACGATAGTTTTCATGTTCGGCCCCGGGCTGGGAACTTCGGTTTTCTTCATATCGCTTCGGGCGTGTCGGGAGCTCACTAAACCAGTGTAAGTGCGCCTTAAGTTGCTTGAGATCTTGATACTGCTAAACTGGTGCATCTGAGCGTATGACTTTGCTCTCTGTAAGCGATTGCAATACACGCTCTTATCGCAAGAGATAGCCACCGTATACGCCCTCGACATCGTATCATCATCACCGCACGTTGAAATGTGGATTCTATTGGGCGTTCATCAAGGTTGCTTTCGATGTATGGAGATACGAGGTTGTGAAGATTATTGTTGGATATCCCGCGGATGCCTTCGTGCGATGAATTAATTTCGCCCACCGCTATTATATGAACTAGATCGTAATAAAGATATCGTCAGCTCTTGGTTTTCTCTAACAGCTGCTATTTTGGGTGGTACCCGCTAATTTTCGGTTGGTTTAAAATGTAAGTAATTTATGTTAATTATGCCGATCGCGATACGATTAGCGATCTTCGGCGATTGCTTAAATTTAGTGTTGAAAGCTAAAATTTTGCCAATATTTGATCTTTATTATTATAATGTTATGAACTTCCTACCTATGGAGATATACTATATAGTCGGTTTACAACCAAGACTCACTATAAATCTGTCACTACGCTTAGAAACGTCGTATGCATGTACCAAATCGAAACTGAGATACGAGCTTTATTCCAAGTAGGAATTTGTTACTTAGTGAGTTAAAAATGCCTCCAAAACACTTGTTCACTTGTGCCAAGCTGGGCTACGCTTAGGCTTAGCTAGGACTGTCATCCTGGTTTGTAATTTGTACGTGGCTGAAAATTTCGGAATGTAAACATCTTACACAAGAAAGCATTATTATTATATATTACATTCACCACACGGTGAAGTTAAATGGTGCCAAATTATTTAAGAGTATTTCTAACCGAAATTATTCTACCGGATGATCGTAACATTTGAGCGTGTCATTTTGGCTAAAGTGATTAGAAAGCCATCAAAAATAAATTAACTAATATAATATTTTATGGTATTATGTGCGGGTAGGGTATATAGGTCTTAACTTACATTAAGTTTCTATAAATATTCTAGTTACTATGTAGTACCTATTTCAGATCATAAATTCTAGTAAACAAACTGACGCCAAAACAGGCATCTAAACTAACTGTATCTGAAGTGCATTTAGTATTGTCAGTGTTGGTCCATGCAATTTGAGACGCTCCGTATTATCAGTTAGCTTCATTGATCTCAGAGTCCGTGCCGCGGGGGCGTGGAACGGAACGTAGTGGGCTATTCAGATTGGTTGACGACAAGTCGAAAATAGGCTGAACTTCAGACAAACAGGAAAAATACCTAGTCGGTCCTAAGTTCTGTCATAAAGATTTTGTCTTGTAAAACATTGTAAAAAGGACGAATACAAAAAACGTAAACATGTTTTGAAAGCTTATTTTATGGTGATAAAATTGCGTTATAATTGTTTTGAAATGAATATTCACATTTTGTACCATTACCTACTTTTAAGCTTGAGATTCTCTACCGTAGTCAGCACGCGGGCAATTTGTGAAAACATGCTTCACAAAACTGATAGAAAACCAATATTGTAGAAGTATCTGAATGAAACTAACATTTTGGTTTTTATGTAACCTCTATAATAGGACATCTTTTAAAGCTAGAATGTAGATTTCTAAGAAGGTCGTGCTTTAGATTTTCGTATTTTACTATTTCGCTTAAAAACGCGTAATGAGTATCACGAAATAAAGGCATTTGGTAAATCACGTAAAATAGCTATTTAAGGTTAAAAACCAGTTGACTCTTGTACATCAAAATAAAGGTAATAGACCATGCTATCATGATTTGCTACGAAAAGCCATAGAACACTAAATAAAAATAAATACGGGTGAAAATTGCTAGAATCGGTCAGTTTGCATATGAGCGTTTCAGAAAAGGCATTGCTAATGTCTTTAAAATATTGGCTCTTTGGGCTCACTTTACTCAGACACATTTTTGGTTTTACGTTTAGGTTTACTTTTAAGTCTAGGCACTACATGAAAATTTGTGTCCCAAATATGTGTAAGAATGTTTTGTATCCAGTGCGTCAAAAGAACTTACACTACAAAATTGGGACGATGTTGAAATAAATTTTTGCGTCCTTTTTTAAATAAAGAAAGAATGTTTTGGGTAGGTTACAGTAGTACAGCCACGGGCATAAATATGCGTACTTCGGAACTTATTACTAGAGGAAGAAAGTTTACATTTGAATATATTTATGTAGCCCACCGTGCCTAGAGAGCAAAGATTCTAAAAGGTAAATATTTTAAAAACATGACATGTATGACGTACATATACACTTTTTTTTTAAATTGCTTAACAACTTAATGAAGTCTTGAAAATAATGAAGTAACATTTTATTAATTTCATACATATAAATTTGATTATGGATTAAAAGATTCCGACTCAAAGCTAATCCTTTTATAGCCCGACTCGTTTGGTTTGCGCCCACTATAACCTAAACCCATCCATCAAAATGCTTGGCTTTACATTGTTGCAGACGCAACCTTTTTTGTATCTACATGCGGTACGAAACCCTCCCGAGTATGCTGCGGCTTCTTCAAATAGCATCCACAACATATGTTTTATCGCGGCTACTAAGAAACTTAATATATCTTCCAAGGTTGATCAGAATCAAAACCACTGAACACACAGCTCACACTCGCACTCACTCTTTCCGCACTTAACCTTTTTAAGGCATTTTACTCATTGGTCTCTTCGTAAATCTGTACCTATTTTGGAATTATAATTTTACCATAGTACGATTATTTGTGATTTGCACCGGAACTACAACGTAATGCCATGCATGGGTCTTGTATGGGAGATCAGCGCTGATCTACTCGTATGTCAGCACTGCCATGACAAAGAAATTTTAGTCCTCGTTGCTTTGAACTATGTTTCATTCTCTTGTTTTTCTTTTTATGTCCAAAAATAAAACTAGTTTTCCTAAATATTGACGCTGTATCCACTGGCCAAATTGTAAATTCGGCAAGTTATAGGAACAGCACAGAATTTACGGCCGCCACAACAAAGAGAATTTCTGATTTAGTGCGGAGATAAGCTCATGTGGCCCAATCAATCATATATGCTAACGCGCGGCGCTACCAGGATGCTGAGGTCTTTATAAGCACTTTTCTTTGTGTAGGTACACTTTCTACAGTTTAGAAGACCACAGCTTCTATAACCTATTTTTTAATTTATTTATTCACGATTATGAACAATATAATGTATGCATCTCACAAAATCGCACAAGAATCGAATTTGAAATGTGACTTTCTTCTCGCCGCTGGCAAGTTGTTTCGTCGTCTAATTTGTACTTGTTGTAGACGATTATTTCTACGTTTCTCACTTGCACTACTTTAGCTTTTCCTCGTTAAAAATGAGGCAATCCTTGGCAACGATCAGCGAAACCAATAGGCATCCGTATTTTCCATACAGAAATCCCATCCCATTCTGTCCGCTCGTCAGCTTTACGGCTCGCACAAACCGCGCTAGGTGAATGGAAACTAGGCGAATAAAACCGTTACGAGTGTCGCCTTGACAGAAACAATGTAAAATCCAATTTGCCGAATTCCCCGGGCGATCAGTCCGTGCTTTTATCTTCTACAGTAAAGTAAAACGTCAAATATACGAGATATTGGATAACACATGCGCCTTTTCAATGTCGGATGCGGTTATGAGCTTTCGGAGCCCGGAAATCCGTTTGCGGTTTAACTTTACACAATCAATCAGTGTTTTGAAGTTGAGAGTGGAGACCAATATCAGCCAGTCTCTTGAGTACTAATAATTATCTTTTGTAGACTTTGTTGCGCCGCAATAAGGTCGACCGATGATCAGAATAGCGACAGTACGTCATTCTCACTAACAAATTGTGGAATTGAATACGGTTATTCGTTATGGAAGTTATCGGTTGCAGCCTCACGAGCGGCATGGGTGAATAAGGTCACGATACGGCTTTATGTCAGTATAGTTGGTCGGAGTCAAGACTATCTAGTAATGTCATCCTGTCAAAGATCGTCGGCTGTTCCTGGATCAAATATTTGCTCAAACCAATAACTTGTACTTGACAAGTCGATCAACATAGGTAATGTCAATATGGCAGATTACAATAAAACCTTCCTAAACATTTTAGCGAACGGGTTGACGCAGATAGACGGTTTGTTGCACATGCACATATGCATGCATAAACTACTAAAATGCGAATTATCACGGGACCGATTACTGACTCTAATTCATAAATAGTTAATGTAGATAAGGTATAAGATGTTTTTCCTTAAGGGTATGCAAGGAAAGTTGCTATTATCATGAGTGCATGGCATGCATACCCTAAGAGGTAGGCAGCTAATTTGAAGACCCTGTATTACATAGAGTATGAACGTTTCGTGAAACACAAAAATGATCGACTTATAAATAGCAATGACATCGAATTTCGTATCAAATTATGGTTCGCTTTTAGGGGTAATATTCACAGCAATATCATTTCGTTTCGTCGTTTTCCTACTTACATTATATTTTACAGCACGCCGGGCACTCTGGAAAGCTTCGAAAATGTCAAAGAAAATATTAATTTCCAACGAAAGAATATCGACCCGGCAAGGAAGAGTTACGGAACCAGTGACTTTTCGACAGCCGTTCATGTTCAATGATTCGCAACTTTCGCAAACTGTTATCTCAATTGTCTTTCGTGGTGCAATAAAGGCCGTGGAAGTTTAACTAACGCTCAAATCCTGATCCTGTCCAGAGACCCCGGCACTTACGTGACAGCGGTGTGTCACAAACTCTGTTATGTACCTATTGACTTTAACCTGCTATCATTGTTGTTGTTTGTGTTTGCCTTCTCTAGATGTTGACGACACGACATTTTGGAACGCGTATTCGAAAGTTTTACTCTCGACTCTCCCGAGAGACATAATTATTTGATAAAAAATCGACGATTAGTGATGGCTTTCATGAATCCAAATAATGTTCCGATAAGGCGAAATGAAGCTCTAATTATTGAATTATGTTTTATAATGGGCTGCAAAAGAGGGACGATGGACGAAGGTACGACAGCAAAAAGCAAGGCGAGTACGTGGCGTAGTCGCGTTTTCGTTTCAATTGCTTACCGAGTACATGCGGGTTGAACGGACGAATTTACATCAAATATAACGAAGTTTTTATCAGTAGTTCAAGAGACCCTTAGACTGCACCGAATCAATCATAATTTGTAGGCATAGAAACAAATGTTTATTTGTAACAAAAAACCGTTACACAGAAATGAAATATATAGGTACACGCATATGACACAAAAGAGCATGCCACGAAATTGCCTCATCTGAATATGGTGCTAACTGCTAACGTGTGCCAGTGTTGATCTACCGATGAGACTAGAGTTGCAATGATATTCATCGTGTATGATTTCCCTTAATACATCATTAAAAATTAGCAAAAGACTATTACTGCTTTACCAGTAATAGTCTTTTTTATAACCAAGTATTTTAACTAATATTGACGTTAATTTCCCGTCTAAGTTTTAAAAAGTATACGTGCAAAACGAATCTAGTGACCTATGCACAACTGGGTGATTCTTATTCTTACATTTTTTTCTGTGATATGTAAGAATCGAATATATTTTGTGGGAAAATATATAAAGTGTGTATTAATTCACGTAGTAAATTACCACTAATATCATGTCAGAGCATCATTTTTGCCATAAAATTATTAGCCAGCTATAAAAAAAAATTGCAAACCCCAAAATGTCACGGACCGTGTTGTGTGAGATTGCCGAATTCGAAAATATAATATTTTTTTCTGGTGAATTGTCAAATTCTCACGCAAAATATTAAAGCATTTATGCAAGGTTAATGTTTGATTCATAAGATAATACTATAGAAATCTTAATAACCATTACTATTTATGATTTACATCAGAATAAAATGTGTGAGTAGTTTTTGTGTCACGACCGTGTACGTTACTATAAAAATACGGATCTCTGTAAAAAAGTGTCTTTAATATTGGCAACCCTTTTTATGTTTTTTTAGAACAGCAACATTGTGTTGTTGTCAAATTTGCAAATAACTGAACGTTGTGTGTGTCTCAAGAAAAATTTCTCCGTATTTTTTTATAAAAAGGGACAACCTTAACACGTCAACACCGTGTTTGGCTTTTAAACGTAAGTAACAATGTCACACTATTGTTTGAAACATAACATTTACCTCACACAGTGTAGTTCCTGATAATTAATGAAGATTTGTGAGATCATGGCTAGCTTTTAGGTTATATCGAACACGTCTCAAATTGTCACAACCACTATATGAAAAAAACGTCACAGCCATGGACTTATTGAGTACGTGGTTGTGACATATATAACACGTGGTCGTGACATTTTCGTTTCATTTAGATAATCTACGGATTTAAACTGTTATTATAGATGATTTAGAATATTTAGTATACATTCATTTTTATTTTGTCCATTTTCCCATTGATTTGAAAAGTTTCTGGTTTGACATAGAAACAAGTCGTTTTGTGTTATATTTCTTATTTACTTTTCAACATAGTCTCCTTGTAACTCTTGTAAGGCTATACAATTGTCCCTACGATGCTCCCATGATTTTAACAAGGCCAAGTAGTAGTTGCCGTCTTGCTCTTCAAAACAGGCCCCAATTACCCCTTCATTTTTGAAAATCTCTCTCCACCGAGCCAAGATTTGTATCTGGCATATTAGAAATATTGTAGGTATTGTTTCAGGAAATCAGCAACTATAAAAAAACTTATCGATAAAATGGCGCCAATTTTGACATTTAACATCAGAAAAAAGTAAGGTTGTAGTACCAAGGAGGTTTTTTTAAAAAGTTATTCTCCATTATCAGACCAGAAACTTTTCAGACGACCCTTGTAAAAGGGATATCTAAATAATTATTTACTGTTTTGAAGAAAAATACAAATAAATACTGTTAATGAAACCATTTCGTTGCTTTATTTTATTGCTTAATCATAATAAATTATGATATTACGAATTTAATAACATCAATTTTAACATTTATTGGAAAAAGTCACGTCCGTGTCATACATTGTCACAACCGTGTTTACATGGTTTTTTTGCCTTTTCCAATGGTATTAAGCTTATCCAGATTCATCAAGAATATGCTTTTGGTATATTTTATTGATTAATCATAATAAATTATCATATTACGAATTTAAACACATCAATTTTAACATTTATTGCAAATATGTCACGTCCGTGTCATACATTGTCACAACCGTGTTTACATGCAATTTTTTCTGCCTTATCCAATGGTATTAAGCTTGTCCACATTCATCAAAATATGCTTTTGGTATATACTTTCAATGTACATTGCGAAAAACAGAAAAGAAAAAAAACTTTTTTATTTTCTTTTGCTGAACTTTTTTTAAGAATCACCCAACTAACAATAAGAATACCACCAAAATATTCCACCATGATGTCCATGATAAGCCACCAGTAGCCGTGCCATGAGTTTGAAAGTAAAGGATACGTTAAGTTTTAGCACTGACATATTAGAGCGAGCACGATGGCCTGCTTTGCGTATCGAGTAAAACCCAACGTCACCGATACTTGCAAAGTCATGGTACGGCTACAGGACACGCTACAGGACTTAACTATTGCCAGTGGTTCGCCCGCGCTCGCGCAGCGGTACGAACACTCGGCACGGACAGCGCGTGTCATCCGCCGGCCACCGACGACAATCGAACAACATGCAACATGATTAATGGTAAACGTTTCGCTTGGCTTTTGGTACAGAGGTTTTTGCACCCATTTGGCGTATTTACAAGATATTCTCATGTCACTTTTATCCGATTACTGCAAAGGAAGAAATATGATTGTAGTATACCCGTGGCGTAATTGGTTGTATCAACTTGTGTCGCATGTCGCAATTGACCAGATTTTGAATGAGGCGACAATGGGTTCGTTTTTGTGGGTTATGTGCATACCTGGGATAACTCGGGGCATTTATACGAAAGTGATGTAGCAAAATATTTTATCGACTAAAAATATATCGATGTTTTTGTAAATGACAACATCAAAATGTTATTCGACATAAATAAATATTAGGTACTTACTCTTCCATTAAAATAAAAAATAAGTTTAAACGGGTAGTTACGCGTTTATTTTAAATTAGTTTTCAAAATATACAATTAACATTAAAATATCAATATTTAAATTGTAATTTTGATTAAAATGACATCTGCATACAAGAGGCCCGATATCAGATATGACATCGAACCTCTGTACTGTAATCGATAATGTTCAATAAGCACATATTTTATTATAATTATATCGACATCTTTTTAATCGACATCAAATCCCTATAACTTGCCCCCAGTTATCCCAGGTATGGTTATGTGACATGACTAATTAATTCCACAAAGACGTAGAATGGTTTTGTACCACAAAACTCTGTAACGTAATTACCGCTGGTAAAAAATTGACATCCTGCCATTTTCATGTAACTAGGTATATTTATTGGTAATTTTGCATGAAATTGTTAAAATATAATTAAGAAACTTGCACCCTCAAACATTCATAGCGACGGCTATTTAACAACGGATGTCAGAGTCTGGAACATTTAGTACTCATAATGGCACCCAACTACTGTGGACATCAAAAACTAATCGAAAATTACCTCTGTTACTCAGTACTCCAAATACATAGTCGAATGGGGACGGAATTGCAGTGCCAGATATAGTTGCTCAACGTTTTTCGATTTTCGCGATAGGCTCTCAGCCACTGGGCTGATGGAAGCTTACGTATGATTAAACAATGTAACGACGCCGCAAAAACTCCGCGTTTATTCAATCCACACCGGTCAGTGAGGGCTTTACGCTAAAAACATAATGTTAACGACGAGATAAAAGGCAGATTAGAAATGCAGACTTATTCGATAAAGATAAATGTGAAAGGGAAGACGGCGGGAGGTAATGTTTTATGTAAGGATCAGTATTTCATTAGGTTTGGCGTCAAAGGAGCCGACGACGTGGGATCAGCGTGTTCGGGACAAATTGGATAAATCCGAGAATGCTAGTGAACGAGCTTAAAATGAAGCGCTCTCAAAAATATGCCAGAAGAACATGTTTTATGAAAAATTAAATTCAGGCGAAAAATTTGAAAGGTTGATGCAAATCGATGCTCGAGACAATATAAGGCGCCGGATTAAAAATTTTCATGGCGGCTATCGCTCTCCTCACCTTGGAACTACATGGTCAAGATCTGGCCAAAAATTAACTGTTGGAGGAGGCATCTCACGAGCCGTCAACGTGGATATCTTCGGATAAGACTTTGTGTCTGAAATTATGAAGTACCTACTCTTAAATACGTATGGCACTGAATAAAAAAAAACAGGCTAAGGTTCTGTCTGAAGCGACTAAGGCGATGGATATACATATAAAGATGCTTAATTATTTTGCGTCTGGTTCGAAATAAAGGCTTGAAAATCATAAAACTACGCAGACAGACGATAATAATTTCGAATATTAGTAAATTAACATTTCCTATCGAAAAAATATGATGATGTTGCTCTCAAGTATGTTATTTTCCTAAAAAACACGCTAAAATTATTTAATTTGACAACATGAATCCATCAACAATTTCGTTTTTTTTAAGATTCGTGGCTTTGTGGAAGGCAGTGCAATAGGCTTCCCAGCGGGTCAACTTGATAGAAAGCCTACAGGCTGGCTACAGTACAATACATTGTACCGGCGCTTTTCTCGTTTTCTAAAATATGTAGGCGGAAAAAGGGCGTTGTTATTTCTCACGCGTACAGCCAAATGTATTGTTGAGCATCTTAAGATTTATCTACTCTCATCGGCTGAGTGATGTACAATGAAATGTCTGCAAAAACCCGGCGTGGCATCCTTCGCCGTCGGTCGGCATTCTGGCGATGACGTATCGGGCTTCTCGGGGCATCCATCACTGGTCCAGCGACATTAATGCTACGCTTGCTTATGATAACTGACGGATTTGGAGGGGAAAAACTTATGAGCATGAGCTGTTGATTGACAGGCATGTCCGGAAAACTCTTTTAGGGGTCTGGGTGTAATTAGGCGTAGTTTTGCCATGTCCGTATGAGGCTATACTCAGTGACCAGTTGTAGAATATAAGGTTGTGGTGATGTCTTAAAACGTTTTGCGATGGCATATCGACAAATTTTACGCGTCCATCATTATCACAAAAACATTGACGATATGAAGAGCATAAAATGAGAGTAAAACTATATGAGCATGACGTTCTGGTTAACAAACATGTCCGCAATATTTTTTCAGGGATGTTTAATTAGTCATAGTTTCGCTATGTGACCAATTCTGGAATACGAATATAAATCTGCGGTGATGTCAAGATATATTTTGCGAGGGCGTATCGGACCCTACATATTTATCGCGAAATTAAGGTTGTGTTTGCTTAAGATAAATTAAGAGTTTGAAGAGGAAATCTACACGAGTGACATGCTTGTTAATCAAAAGTGTATATTTTTGATGCAAAAATCTGTCCAAAAAACTCTGTAGCCAATGGGCTAACTGAATGATAAAGAATAACTTAATTAGTTGAATGTAATTTGATAAAATGCAATATTGACCATTTCTTCCGTTAATAAAGAGGATAGATCCTAGGTAACGATAACGATCCAGTATCCATTCAAAAGCAAGTCTTTACCAGGACCATAGTCCCGTTGTACCTAATACACCCTTAATAATGTTCTCATCATGAACCATATTTACTTACATGTTAAATATCTAAAGCGTACTTGTGTTACTTGACACTGAAATGTCGTTATCAAGCATCTCCAGCATTTTTACCATGAATAAAACAGCACTTAAGCCTAACGAAGCATTCTCACGCTTAGCGCCAGGCGCCGGTTTTCGACCATTACTAGTGTAAAGTGTAATTGCACGAAAAAGCATTGTTGTTAAATTTATAAGATTACAACGAGAGATATGTTGATGGCTCTATTAATGAGCTTACTTAGTAGGTACTACTGCGTTTAAACTACACACAGCGTTTGTAAATGGCAGCCTAAGTTTTATTTTGGTACATAATATATTTTGAACATATCATTAACTACAGTGCATCTCGGTATTTGTAAAAATGCTTGCGATTTTTTGCGGTGTGAGTTATTTCAGAATTAGTATCCATTTAACTATAGCAGATCCTAATTGTTCTTGAGTTGAATATCGTAAACTTCTTAGGGTTCGGTGTCACAGACATTTTTCAGTATAGTCCGCGCGGCACTTTTTTTTTCTCTTTAGCGCTCATATTTAATGGAAAAATTATTCAGACCTTGGCACAATCAGCTGACTGAATAATTCTAAGCGCTCTCATTCGACGCCACCATATTTTCCTATTCTGACTCTAAGTGGAACCGAAAGCCAGATAGATACCTATATTCTAACAGAACTGGAACGATTGAATACTTGGCAAACCCGACTCCGACTGCCACCGACATCTGATCCTCCCCGCAACGTATATCAAAGAGAACATTAATATCCTCCCTTGTAGCTTAAGAGCTTAAATCGTAGTAAATAATCAGTATGTTGTAAAATAGACGGGAGCCTCAGTCAGGCTCGTCAAAATATAGTTGATTATTGTCAACTCAGACTTTCGCAGGTAGATAAATTTAGAGGTAGACTAAATCCAAATAAAATTAACGGTAAGTACATAACAATTATACTTTTACCTCAACTAGACGGGCCGGGCCACCGTGTTCTACTTCTACACAGAAATACATGCGAAAAACTGGAAATTAGTTATTCCAACTCTGGGACCTTTAGCTTTGTAAGCAGGGCCACGGAGGCCAGTGCTAGGCTACGAAGGTACGTAGACGGTTTGATTAATTTTCCCCCTCGGGTGCTCTTCATTTCCGCATTGCAATGGCGCAGCCTTTTTGTTGACCATCGCCAACTCTGCCTGCCTACAATTTGACTTAGTTGCCAACTCCCAACTTGGTAAGAGCTATGCCCGAGCCTCTTTCCGGTTTTTATTGCTAAACTTCGCCTTTCATACGTGTGTTGAAAACTTTAAATTGTTTTTCGTGTAAAATTCTTATTGTGCTAATTTTGCTTCTTAGCGTTTCCCACGGTTTTCGACATGAATAATAAAATTGTTTACGACTCGTGTAAAATTCTGTTGAAAACAGAGTTAAAGTGAAATAACAAGCGTAAATTATTTTAGGAATATTTTGTAATATTACGCCATAAATTCAGAAAGAAGATGGAGTTTCTTAATTCTTACATGATTTTTGAGATTGAAATCTTTCCTAACACCTGGATTCATGAATTCTCATGTCGGGTGTCTCGGCTATTCAGCCGAACATTCTAGTTTTTTCATAGCTTAATCTATTGGCAGAATTATACATGTACAATTCCATTTGTAGACAATATAATATATACGGCCGTGATTAATGGGTCAAACATTTTTTCGTTGTCTTATTTTGTGTCCCTTAAAAACGTGACGCAGTGGTGATTTTTATACAAATATCAGATGGTGTTTTGTTTTCAATTTCTGATGTATTCTAGCGTGAAAAAGAAATATAAGTGCACCGTATTTTTAGGGTTCCGTAGCCAAAATGGCAAAAACGGAACCCTTATAGATTCGTCATGTCCGTCTGTCCGTCTGTCCGTCTGTCACAGCCAATTTACTCGGAAACTATAAATGCTACAGTAACGAAATTTGCTAAGGATATGTGTTGTATGAACCGCTACAGGAATGTGATACTAAATTAAAAAAAAAAACCATTGGGGTGGGGGCCCTCCATACATGTAACTGAGGGATAGAATTTTTTTTTAGTTGTACGTAAGCGTGTGGGGTATTAATAGAAAGGTCTTTGAAAATGATATGAAGGTTTATTCATCAAATTTTTATTTAAGCAAATCGTTTTCGAGATATCAGGTCTCAAAGTCTGAAAAATGTGTCCCCCCCCCCCTCTATTTTTTAAACCACGCGATATAAAATTCTGAAAAAAATATATGTTATGCACATTAATAAACTCTATCAACGATTTTTGGTTTGATAAAATTATCTCCTATAGTTTTTGAGGTAGGTTGATTTAACTGTATTTTTTTAATAATAAATTGATAATGGTACGGAACCCTTTGCGCGCGAGTCCGACTCGCACTTGGCCGGTTTTTTTTTAATATACCGAGTTGAAACAGCAACTAAAAGCGTGACAGAGTGGTATGAAACAAGACAACCAAAATAATTTTGACCCTAATAATGTTTACAGTGATAATTTATAAACAAAGCTATTGGAATTGATAGCCTACATGATTTCTCAATAAAAATAAAATTAAACAAAAAAATAAAGTTTTTGTTTAAATTGTTAATATTTACAATTTCATCTCATAAAAATCGATGGACACTATTTCTATATATACCTAATAATAGCCAAGTACAGTTGTACAATTTCAGTCTTCTGCCGTGTTAAGCTGCATTGGTAGGTAATAGAGGGACTAGTTGAGCACATTTGAGTTTATCGCTCGGTAATTCCTAAGCACTAAGCTTTTAAATAATTCAATCTACTGCAGTTGACAGGAAATTTTATAGGGAAAAACGTCTCCAGGCCTGTTTCGTTTCCGTTTCCAATTAAATAGAAAAATATTGTAAAGTGATAATGATAAAAGTCAGATGTGCCACGATAGTGAGGCAAGTTGAGCAAGCCAAAATTATTTGGAAAAAGGATCCTTTTAGCATGATTGTACAAAGTCGTTTGGATAACAATCGAATGCAGAATAATTATTAACTAATTTTGAAAACACTAAAAACCTTTCTATGGAAAAAATACCAATAAAAGCCAGTTGTAAAAAAAAACACACTAAATAAATTCCATTGATCAACTTGCCCCATCACAAACTATTCAACTACGAGTACCTGCAATACTTATTTTATTACAAAAAATATTTAAAAAATACACATATACGTTAAGTGCTATAGTTGTTATTAATATTATCATCACATCATAGTATATTATCAATACTAAAACTTACCTATTATCGCAGATCTAGGTGAAAGATTCAAACCTCAATACGTTTATTTTGAGATAAAAAATATAGATGATTCTTGGCACCACGCCGTGTTCATAGGCACTTGTGTTAGGTCATTGTGTTTATTTTCACAAGACCCCTGTTTTTGCAAATTAATAGTGCGTATAGTTTTCAAGTATTTAAGTTGCTCAACTTACCCAACTGCTCAACTAGCCCCTCTCCACCCTACATGAAGCAAAGACAAAGGAAGTAAATTATTCACCAAAAAACTTGGAACACTAGGTAAATTAGTGCATTAATCTGCAGGTTGTGAAGTAAAAACGTTGGTGCCTTTGGCATCGTGCCCGTTGGACTGTTGGTTTCAGGCGGCGTATTTCTGTGTCTGATGCTGAGCGGGTGAATTGAGATTTTAGGTTAACCAGTCTAACTTCTAATACTAGATTCGTATCGAAACGCTTATTCAGCTCCCCCATCGTTCCACGCAATGTAATGACAATCTTGCGTATGTAAAATAACATAATTCAATCATCGATTGCTAACTATTCACACAAAGAACACGGGTTTCGGCAAGCAGAATATGTATAGAGACACGTCTGACTCTTTCTATAAATACTAAAGCTACAAGACGTGTATTATAGGATTTGTACGAGTTGTCACCTGTGACACTGACTTTTTTTTTGGTACAAAGACGCTTGACTGTGCGTTACAAATAGTGATGTGCCGTTACCGTAATTTACGAGAATTTAGAGAATCTTGTGGTAACTTTCTCGGTAAGATTACCAATATCGGTAATTAATGAGAAAGTTGTCTAAATACACATATTTTCATTATTATTTTTCCAGGATAGTATTTAGTTGACTAGCCATGACTTATGTAGAAATTTTCAAAAACATCCGTGGGCGGGAACTAGTTTATTACCAAAATTACGGTAAATTACGGGCGTAAATTACCGAAAATTCTCTCCGCGAAAGTTCTCAGGTAAAATTTCCTATAGAAAACTTTAATGTTTTCAATGATATTTTTAATTTTTTATCATCGTCATCATCATCATATCAGCCGAAAGACGTCCACTGCTGAACATAGGCCTCCCCCAAAGATTACCACAATGACCGGTCCTGCGCCACCCGCATCCAGCGGAAGCCGATGACCTGGTGAAGGTACTCCTGCGACCTTCACCAGGTCATCGGTCCACCTTGTGGGGGGCCTACCCAAGCTACGCCTTCCGGTACGTGGCCGCCACTCAAGAACCTTCCCGCCCCAACGGCCATCGGTTCTACGCGCAATGTGCCCCGCCCACTGCCACTTCAGCTTAGCGATTCGGAGAGCTATTTCGGCTACTTTAGTTCTGCTGCGGATGGTCTCATTTTTAAACCCGATCACGCAGAGAGACTCCTAGCATAGCCCTCTCCATAGCCCTTTGGGTGACTTTGAGCCTTCTTATGAGGCCCATTGTAAGCGGCCACGTTTCAGTACCGTATGTCATCACTGGCAACACACACTGATTAAAGACTTTCGTCTTCAAACACTGCGGAATATTGGACGAAAATATGTGTCGTAGCTTCCCGAACGCTACCCAACCGAGTCGGATTCGACGATTGACCTCTTTCTCGTAGTTGGACCTACCTAACTGAATAGTTTGCCCTAGGTATATATATTCGTCTACAACTTCGAGTGTAAATTCTCCGATTATTACGGGAGTTGGTGCTACATTCGTAGCTACGTCAAAGTCAAAGTCAAAGTCAAACTATTCTTTATTCAAGTAAGCTTATTAATAAGCACTTTCGAATCGTCTGACATTATCAAGAGAGAGAAAAAAAATCTACTACTGGTTCAAACCCTACGCCGTTCCTGAGAAGAACCAGTAAGAAACTCAGGTGGACTTATTTTTTCAAAACAGTATAATAATACATCTTATTAAAATAACATGCATTAAAGAATGTATTACATTAAAAAAAAAAAGATTATTATAGACATTTTTATAAAAGACAAAATAAATAAAGGATCATAATATTAAACAAAAATAATTATTACTGAACAAGTTCACAACATTATTAAGTATCTATATCTATACTACTAGAGATGTAAAGGTCCTCTAGTTGTCAGAATAAAGAGATATTAAGATTTAGAGATGTAAAAGGTCTCTAATCGTCATGATTTTAACAATAATAATAAAATAGAAAATTAACAATTTAGTGACAATCACAAAGCAACTATTCTTATTATTTAAAAGACAACAGCCAATACCTAATTGTTGTGCTACGTTGGTGCTACGTTGGAATTCGACATGATTTTCGTCTTATCCATGTTCATCCTAAGACCAACTCGCTCGGAGGCTTTACTGAGGTCAACGAGCATAGTACTTAAGTCCTCCAAGGTCTCAGCCAAGACTACTATATCGTCAGCGAATCGAAGGTGAGTGAGGTACTCGCCGTTTATGTTGATACCCAGCCTTCTCCAGTCCAGAGTCTTAAAGACATCCTCCAGTGCAGCGGTAAACAGCTTAGGGGAGATGACATCTCCTTGCCTAAATCCCCGCTGCAGCAGAATAGGCTTCGAGCTCTGGTCTTGGAGTCGGACTGACATTGTGGCGCTCTCGTATAAACACTTCAACACCTCGATATAGCAGTAGTCAACTTGGCACCGTTGGAGAGACTGTAGTACTGCCCAGGTTTCGATCGAATCGAAGGCTTTCTCGTAGTCCACAAACGCTAAACAGAGGGGCAGGTTATATTCTTCGGTCTTCTGTATAACCTGGCAAAGCGTATGGATGTGGTCTACGGTACTAAAGCCTCTTCGGAAACCGGCTTGTTCGGGAGGCTGGAAGTCATCAAGCCTGCGTGCAAGACGATTCGTAATGACTCTTGAAAACAGCTTATAGACATGGCTCAGAAGTGAGATGGGTCGGTAGTTCTTCAATAAAGCGTTGTCACCTTTTTTGAAGAACAGTACCACCACACCTTTGTTCCATGCCTTTGGCGTTCTCCCTTCCAGTAAGACGGAATTGAACAACTTCTGAAGGGCCGTAAGGATCGGTTTACCACCCGCCTTCAGAAGCTCAGCTGTAATTCCGTCCTACCCAGGCACCTTGTTATTTTTGAGCTGTTCAAGAGCCATTCTAATCTCGCACAGGCTGATGTCCGGGATGTCTTCTGTATAGTGTCGGGTCAGTCTAGCTCAGAGGTCTTCCGCTAGATCAACTTCAGGTCTGCTAGTTGACGTGTACAGCTGTCCATAAAAACCCTCTATCTCACTCAGCAGCTCAGATCTGGATGTGACGATTCTACCATCCTCAGTCTTTAATTTGGCGAGCTGGCTTTGCCCAACAGACAGATCCCTTGCAAAAACTTTAGAGCCCTTGTTCCGCTCGATGGCTTCTTCTATACACTTGGTACGGAATTGGCGCATATCGCGTTTGAGGGACTTAGATATTTGTCTGTTGAGCTGCCGGTATAAAGTCGCATCAACTGAAACTTCAAACTTCTGTCAAAAGCAAAAGTCAGTCTTTTCAATGACAATTTTTTGAGGTTGGATCCTTTTTGCTAAACTACGTCCAAATAAAAAACTGGAATCTGTTCTACGTTAGGGGACACAATTATTTTCCCCACCATAACTACCTGAACCTAACAAAAGATACGGGCCAATCACGAAACATCCAAACTCAGGACAATGACATAGCCTAGCTTCTAATTAGATAGTATTTACAATCACCGCTAAATGCTATAAATTTTACCTGCAAGTGCTACCTTAGATAACACGATGAGTAACAAAAGATCTTATGATTTACGAGCACAGTAACAAAATTACCACATAAATAGGTGCCTGAGCCAGATAACATTGAAATACTTATTTGAAAGTACCACGTGAATCGATAAAATAATTTAACATCATAACATGTTTAAGCAAAAAGGTGTGAAATAACTTTCGTTAAGAAAACAACACGAAAAATAATAAAAAGTTTGAAAACACGATATTTGTAAACAAATTTTAAACATGACCAAACATTCTTAAGCGGTAATTTACCGAGAAATTTCCGTAATTTACCGTAATTTCCATCGATGAGAATTACCGTAAATGCGTAATTTACCGACGGCACATCACTAGTTACAAACTTTGTTCAAGTTTAGGAACGATTTGTGACCATCGTCGTAACTGTCTAAATTATGCCTCATTGACTGCTCATTGGCAGCTACAAGCCTAAACCTTCGTCCCGTGCTCGGCAACCAATATGAACAGCCTACCAACATTTGAGCACTTCGTTCGCACTACTTCTGATGTTATGCCAGCTGGCTTAAATTAAAATTTAAAGTTTCTCTTAAACTACTCGTTTTGGAACAGTGTTTGCTGTTCACGTATTTGGTTTTCGTTTGTTGTGAGGGTTCCCAACTTTGAAAACAACTTTACGAGGTGAACCGTATGTAAATTGCATTGTTTTTCGCACTCGTCCTTAGTAGTGTTCTGTTATTATAATGGTCTCATACGATAGAGTTCATGGATTATCTTGGGCAGTTTTTCAGTGATATATTTAAACACACTTTTAATACTGAACTCCCAGAATATATCAGAATACCCATAGGGGTTTGTTTTTTCAACAAAAAAAACTACTTCAATTCAATCACCAAAACCTAATTCACTACCACCACGAAATTGAAGTCAAAACCCAATCATCAAAAATACGTTCGGCAATGTCGATTTAATTAAAAATTCAATATTAACAACTAACTCCTGCAAAAAATTCCCATGTTCGGTGTCGACGTCGCCCAGATCCATGAAAGCCTTTTGACTAACTGCCCTAGAAAGTAAAAATAAAACTTTGAAACAAGTTCTTGTAGCTTCGACAGCTAAATACCTCAAAGAGAATTCTTTACAAGAATCAGGGTGTAAATTAGAACTGTTAGAACTGTGCGGTCTGACTTTCAACAGAAAACAAGGTGTTTGATCCTTCGTAGCCGAGACGAAGTTGCTCGTTTTATATGCAAATTTTTCACGTCCTTATGAATATGAAAATTTTCTATTAGAGCATGTCGTTGTCAGCTCCCTTGATGTACTGCTGAGGCTTTGTCTCTACGAGTATAGTTTTCGTCGAATCAGCACTTTGTTCAGCTTCAGAGTGGTAAATTGAGTCATGCTGGAGAAAGAGCTTTGAAGTTAAAACTTTAAACATATAGGTAATAGTGTAATCCATTTCTGAACTACATACCAAGGATTGGATACCGGTTTTTTCTCCATACAAAAGAGCTGTTCTTAATTTCGTTCTTCGGTATATCAATTCTTTGTTAATGGAGTACTTCAAAAATACGATGTTGTTAATTACATAAAATATTGAGCTATTTCGAGGTTTTTCTAAAAAATCGGTTCCAATCCCGGCTACGTACAGATGTAACAAAATTGGTTTGGTATTACTAGTCAATAGCATTTGTGAATTCGAGTATTATTGTTATTGAATTCAAATAGAGGAGCTATTGTGTGAAATTATTAAATTGATAGACTGTTTAAGTCAATAATTAATAAAAAGGTTTGGAACAATGTTTGCAAATAAACATTCGAACTCAAATAATCGTACTATCAAACGGTTCAGTAATCATGGTCCGACACGGTCCTGTCCGGTTTTTATGTAAACCTACAAGCCATTGAGGCTAGATAGCGACGGGTCTGCAGCCGCATGCGAGCACGTAATCACTCCCTCAGGACTTTGACGTTCCCTGAATATCTTACGCTAGGGTTGTCAAACGTACCGAGTTGTCTTTTTGGTTTACCGATATGGGTGATATTTCCTGCTTTTATTCTATCGAGGAAGAGGAGAGAAAAAGAGCACCGTTGAATATGAATATAAATAGATACCACACCCATCTAGACAAGCCTACTGCGGACGAGTCGGCATACTAGGAGGTCTAAGAGACACTGAACACTTATAAAATGTGACACGCACTGGACTTTTACAACTTTAAAAACAAAACTCTTGTGAGATTCATTCATACTAAAATTATATACTCGCGTTTTTTAAATCGAAAAAATGTTCGTAATGTTTCACACCGTTTATGAGGACCCTTTTCAAGAACAACCGCCATGGCTACGCGACGAAGTCTTCGTTTGCATTTTTCGAGTAATCCGCGTGAAATATAACTTTAACAACAGCCAAAAATCATGGAAGGGCCTTTTAATATAAAAATGTGAAATATTAGAAGAGGAAGATTTTTCTTAGCGGCGGTTTTCCACAAACTATTGTGTGCTTATTCGAGCCTTTTAATTTACATTTCACTCTATAGTCCCTATTTCCTAAAAACCGATTCATTTATTTTAAAATTTATTACCGGGGATGTGGCAAGCATTGTATTTGAACATTTTGTTACCTACAAAGTACCTCTTGTGAGAAATATAAATGTGTTCACAAGTTTTCCCTCCAATTTCCGTTATTTTAATATCATTATGGTTGTATAAACTCTATGAGGAAGTATATCGAAACGGAATAAATAAACCTTCAACACTTTTTACTCCCATAATTACTGAAATAGTGCATACAAATATAAAATCCTCGTTATCGGTGACTAATAAAAACATTGGGTCGGTCTAGGCTAGGCTTCAGGTTGTTCCTGGCATGTCAGGAAGTTGGATTAGGTGCCACAGGATGTTCATTAGCAAGCGGAAGGACTGCAATGATGGAGGACGTTATTTTAATCGAATTTATACCTACTGGGTATAAAAGTGGCAAGAGCAAAATTTAATGTTTGTAAACAATATTGATTCATAATAAGGCACGTTGTATAGTATTTTCATAATTATTAATCAATTTTATTTGCGTTAAATCTTCCTATATCGATCGACATAAAATTACAAAATTTTCTTTCATTTAAGACTTCAATTAGAAAATCACACAAACTTAAAACGAATAAATGTAATTGATGAACGAATTTTGTATTAGCTGGTAACCCTGCGAGCCGTACCGTACGGCAGTCGAATGTGCAAGTAACAGAAATGCCGATGAGATATTGCGGCACTGAACTATCGGTTTATCACTATTATGTGGCAAATGGTGCCTGTGGCACTATACGATTGAATGCTAACCGTCCTGTCAACAACTGTTTAACAACTGCTGCTGAGTAAAAAGGTTGCCAATGGGGCTGTAAAACGACATAAGGTCAAATGAGTAAATAAAACAGCTTGGAAAATGAAGCACTTCATACATCTATTTACTACACAGAAATTCGCTTAGGGGTAAGGGAAGCATTTGTCTCACTTTCTCATTTTACCTTATAGATGACATCAATTAGGTCTTAATTATTTCGCAGATTGTATTAGCCTACCTAACCAATATAAATTCATTCACTGGAGATAATGCCCAATTTTGGGTTCCCAAAACATCGAAAAATAAAACCTTCAGATTAGATACACCTGAGTCCCGAATAAACAACAATTTATTTAACCTGGGCGCGTACGAAAAATCTATCGCAATTTATATTTTATCGCCCTGTAGACGTTACGGGCTCTGCGATTTCTCTCCGTTTTGCGTTAACACGTTTTTCGCCTAATTTGCGGTTTTGTGTGTTAACCGTAAGACTAAATGGGGAGGTCATTAGTGAGAAAGTGGAAGTAAATATTGTGTGTTTACATTAGTTATGTTTCGATGTTTTATTGCTTCTCTCTGTCTTATTTAAGAGCTTTCCTTTTGTCTGTGTAGCTCAAGGCACAATGTAAGTTTTCCACTTTTCTCTATTCCATGTCCTATTTTTATTGTTTTGATACGACATGACTTTTTTGATACGCTTTATTCTTGATGTGCTCTTTGTAAGACCTTGTCTTCCGATTAACTTTTTTTTCATGCCAGTGCATTATCATTTTAGTCTCATCTCAAGCCCAAGTCCTAAAATTAAAATATATGTTGGATGGGTATTTAACTGCGATTGGCGTTATTGTCAGATCTAATAGTGAATTCTGCACGCAATCTACTGAAAAACGTCATCATCTTCACAATTTAGCACGAGTACCTATACTTTAAACTCATTGTCGTAACTTTATTTGTTAGACACCTACTTGTCAATATTTCCAGTAAACAACAAATTGCTCGAACTTTTGCTCGCTTCAAACTTCAAAATTAACAAAATTAGACACCTTTGTATTACCTTCCGTGGGCTCTAATACGCAAATTTAATGCCCTTCATAATCTTCGTGGTAGATAAACTTTGATTACTTAATTTCAACTTCGGCGTTACTTCAAAACGAGGTTCTCTTTTTAGCCAATAAGTATTTTTCTGAGTTGTCATATCGTGTCATGCTAATGAAGTGTGTTCTTTCACAGGTACGTTCAAGAGAGATCGATGGACTTTTTAGATAAGTCAGCAGTTCAATCGCAATGTCTACACAACAGCTTATCTATCAGGTTTGCCTTAAGGTGCGTTCAGACCAAAAGAGCATTCGTTATTCTATCCCCCCACTCTACGAAATTCGATCGTTACACAAAACGTCATTGGTTGATTTCGTAGAGCGGGGCATAGAACAGCGAATGCTCTTTTGGTCTGAACGCACCTTTATTTTGCACATTAGTAAAAATTAGAGAGGTGCCGCTCCCGGTAAATTTCCCAGTATAACTACGTGTAAATTTACCATTTTAAGATAATCACCATACTGTGTTGGAAAGAACGGTACTTCATAAACTAACTGATTCAAACGGTATGAAAATGTATGCCCAGGTAGTGCGATTTTTGCACTTCATGGGCTCCCAGTTCTCCGTATAACTCTTCTCTAATATTTATATGGTAAAATCTGTGATAATCCTTAATCATTACACAGCCTGTGAGATTTTCGCCCGAACACGAGATAAGAATATTAATAGCAATCTGATCTGCCCTTATAATCGGAAAAATACGTTTCCGCCCTTGAATATTAAGGAACTTCGGATGCCAGTAGGCTTCAGACTCAATTTTTTTAGAGCTGTACCTTTCATTTAAAAGAAATCATTATCAAATATGCGTTTGAAGACATAACATAAAACATTCGATTATTTTCAATTTGTACATACATAGGTACAGTCGACGTCAAAGATATCGTTACGGTTTAGGTGCCAAAAATATATTTACACGACTTTATTGCCTTGACATTAAGGTCGTGTAAATATATTTTTGGCACTTAAACTGTAATGATATCTTTGACGTCGACTGTACATACATATACAGGGTTGGGCTGATTAACTGTCCTATTGAAAAACATTCGTTTATCTATTGAAATATAACTGCTTTTCATATCCTGTATGTCATTTTAAATCGTCGATTTAATCAGCTTCATGGATTCCGAAACTCATTCTCATAACATTTAGTTGTATATATTTTTAACAACAAATGTAAAAAGCGGTGTTGTTGGATAATGGTGCAGCGAGCATTAAAAATCGGGCGACATTATCAACTGACCATAAAAGTAAATATCAACGTATGTTTTAATACTGCACGCCATCAATCGTTTCAAGGAGTCCTCTGCTTCCAAAATCAAGCCGAAATTGGGTAAGCTTTAAATGATTTGAGTCAGCAAAGTACCAATAAGCACCCATGGGCAATTTTTAAGAAAATGTGTCTCTTATTATATAATCTTCGATAAAATTATTAAATTGAAGAGGGGTTAATATTTTGCGCACTGCAAAATAATCACAAAATGTGGGGCCCTTATAAAACAGATAATTTATATATGTGCCCTCTCACTTTAAAAAATATAAGAGTTAAATACAAAAAGTCGAATAGGCGGCATGAAGGTCATTTTTCAAAGAAAATGCATTTTCATTGCAAGAGTTTGGTAAATGTCAGATTGATTATGGGTATAGTTTTTTATTAAGAACTAGAAAGGAAGGTATTTTAGTTATAAATTTATTCAAAAAAATTAATCAATCAGGGTACAATATGATAAGAAGAAATACCAAGTTATAGCCAAAATTATGAGGCTGATATTTACCTAGCAAAGTACGTTAAATCTTTAGATAACTGAAATGCTATAAACATTTCCAGATACAAATCAATGCAGAGTTTTATTGAGACGGGTTTAGGCTAAGATTCAAGTTTGTACTAAGGTTAGATAACCTAATATGACATCACATGGCAGATAAGGTAGTGCGTGCCGGATGTAATTCCTTATACGACATAATGCTTAAAATAATACATGTTAAAGGGGAGTTTATCAAATTTATCAATTGCTGCGAATGCTGCGGTAAAATATAGAATGTTTCTGATATAAATAACACCAAGATTAGTAATATTGTTTTGTTTTTAAACTTTTTAACTACGACACTTAATCCGCCCAACCCTGTACTAATAAATGCACGATTGAAAGTGGAAAGTAAAAAAATAATATTCCTATTTCTGAACCTTTGTACTCGTATAGCAGTAGTAGGAAGTTTAAATCGCCCACACCACACCACACACCCGAGTTCAACGGGAAACCACTAAACTATACTAAACTAAGCAGGCGTGCACTTGGATTTAAATGATTTATTGTCTGAACTTTCGCCCGCCTGTCGTAAATTTGCGTTTAGTCTGAAATATCAATGAAAAACTTCGTCAGATTTTCAAAGGGACAACAAACTACAAGTCTACATAATAATATTGTTCCACAAGTAAGAATATATTCTAGCGTGATTTTTAACTATGTGTGCAAAGAGTGAATGGACCGCAAAACCGACGTGCAATTGAAATTGAAATGAATTGTTTGCACAGACTCGTGAGGTTGCGGTCTCCCCCCTCTGACGTAAATTGGATCCCGAATGAGATGTCTTTTTCCGATCCGCTCCGAATGCATCCCGATCACCTTTGACTGGCTCCGAGGAATAGATTGCCTATTGACTGTTGGTCTTTGTAATCGGATACTACGGTTCGTCCCAGTCAATCTGATTGGGCTCATATGCTTTTTGCTTTTGTTTTGTCATTAGGGGAATGCGGAATTCGCTTGTTTTTTTAAGCTTTTATTTTCCAAATTAAGTTCGGTTCGCTAGTATTTTTCTAATTTTCTTCCTTCGGTCTTGTTTTATCTTTCTTGAGAACTAGTCTTAATAACAAGTAGAACATTTGATAAAATACTTATTGGTAAAGATTTTTAGCATTGCTTTACTTATTATGAACCCGTGGAACGATATGTCAAAAAAAAGTTAGTGAAATTTATACCTAAACATAAACATAGCATAGTTCGAAATTCAAAAAAAGTTATAGACACCGTGTTTCTATAGGACGCTCCACGGGTTAACATGTTCTGTAAGTAAGGTTTCTTTATCACGTTTATTTTTTTTTAGTAGTAACTGACAAAAAAAAACAGCAAGACCTTTTTGGAGGCTCGGTAGAGGTCACTGTTTAGGCGTAGACGTTCATAAATAATGATGTCTAGACTGCGTATTTTGAATACCCGACCTGGAGCTAAATATTTTATTATCCAGGGCTTTCACTGTATCCAGCGAAGTTTAGATGTAAAGTCTTTTATTTATTTATTTTATTGTAATGGGAAACAAACAGCGTGCAATAAATAATACAGAGTATAAACAAATATAAATAATACAGGAGCCACAACAGTTTCCACTAGTGGTTTAAACAGAAATGCTCAAAGGAACTAATGAAACATACGAGTAATATACACAAAAAAGGTAAGATTTATGGTGATGTTATATTGCGTACACACTTTAAACAAGATTTATCCGGACATAGTCGTTCACCGTAGATCAAAGTTTGGACTTAAATCCTTACCAAGGTGTGGTGTGAGGTAACTGTATCGAACGCGTAACTTACTTTCTAAAATAAATTCGGCAAATGTTTAGGCTTCGTCTAGAGGCAATCTCATGGTATGGGACACAGAACAAGAGTTCCATATCAAAAGGAACGCCAGTATACTCGAAATCCTTTCGACGCATAATGCCAAAAACGCGAAAGGCCATTTTGTCATTTCGCGTACTGAAAAAAAATACACGCATAAAGCCAAATACGCTTAATACCAAAATCGATTTATGCCAAAAAACGCATAATACCAAAAACGCAATTCGCCATTTTGTCGTTTCGCGTATTGAAGAAAAACATCCCCCATAATGCCAAACACGCAGAATGACAAAAACGCTCAACACAATTTATGATAAGTATGATAACAGGAAAAATGTGTAGGTACTCCTAATTTTGCATGAACTTTATATAATGTGTTCCATCACAAGCTCCTTTTAGAGCATAGTGACAATCCTAAGTGTAATGTCATCTTAGCATTTGCTTGATTTGACAGCTAAACGTCAAATGTATGACAGTGTCCCCTGTGTACTTTAGTACTATTACTTATTCTGTGCTAGTAGTGGCACAGAAAGCTCAAGCTCAAGCTGGCAATGAAACTGAGTTTGGCGGCATTGGGGTATCTACTATGTCGCGAAACCAGCGTCACAATTAAGTTCCAGTCACAAATAGAAAGCTTTGAAAGCTCAGGACGTTTACCACGAAGCACTTCGTTCGTTCGATCGTCTATCTGCCTCTTTGTTGCTCGAACAAGCAAGAGCGATAGGGAGGGAACTAGACGATCGAACGAACGAAACGCTTCGTGGTAGGCCTTCTGGCAAGGAAGGATGCTCACTTAAGTGATTAAGTTATTACTAATTGTACCACTACGATATATTATGTATAGTAGAGTTCATTAATAAATTAATAATTAATTCCAAACGTTTAAAATTCATTTTGTCGCATTTCAGATACCTTTTTCGTGCCCTATACATTGCGTCTTGTTTTTGTTTAGTTGTTGGCAAGTATGGATATTTTGCAGTTGGTTGTAGTACCGCCAAATGTTTTTCTAGTATTTTTGGTACCGGGGACAAACTTCGGCATACTTCCGTTTTACATGAAGTCATAGCCAGAAAAACTTCATTGCTTATTGCAGGCCCTAGACAGGAATGCTCACTTTGCCGTATAATTTTGTTGGCACGGTCCAATGTTATAGATGCATTGCATTTTTCTCTTCTGTTACAACATCTCCAGGCAGTATTATTGGACTTGTTATTTGTACCATTTTGATTATAGCGATGTTCACCATACAATAATGTAGGATAGTTTTTTTGATTAACAGTAAAAATTAGTTCTTCGTTTTCAGACATTATTTCAAGAATAAATGTGAATGACACTGATTGTCACGTACACACACTTTTGACATAAATTAGAGATTATGATTGATCATAAGTGGCCAGTACCTAACGTTGATAAGTTAAAACCTTTAAAGATGAGTGTGACGTATGGTTCCAGTAGGTAAAATACTACTATCTAGATCTTCTAATATTGCTATGATGCATGGAAACTTGATATCAAAAAACATTATTGTATATGTCCCAGGTTTTAAACCAGCATACTACGAAGACCTGGCTCCTATTTCACCATCTTGACAAGTGTGACAATTCTTAAAATAAATTAAAATTGGAGTTCCAGGCGTTTGTAGGCTACGGAAACCGCTTACCATTGCGGGGGCTTTGTGCTTGTTTATCACCACTTCGACAATTTTAATAAATTCGCAGTACATATATCGTTAACAAATAGAAGTAGTTTGTTTTTTTAGTCAAGGCTTAATGACAATTGTCACGAAATTTTTGGTAGTTTTTGACATGAAACTGATCCTGTGTCGGAATTTTGTACCAAAGTCGTCTTTTTCGTGACAATTGTCAAGAGCTCTTCACAAAAGTATTCGTCTTTAGTGGTATTAGTGGCGTTTTTATTTATAAACGACAGGTTAGTGGTAAATAAGCATACAGTCCGGACGATAGTAAACGGTGCCCGTAGCTCATGGACGCCTGTGATTGTAGTACCTAACAATGATGTTGACAAATAGGTGGTGAAATAGGGCACTGCTTCTGGTGTCACTTTTATAATGTTTGGCAATATATGTGTTTGTCATTCATAGGTTAGCTTTTGGCATTATGCGTATTTAGGTTTTGGCATAATGCGTATTAGCTTTTGGCATTATGCGTGTGTAAGTTTTGGCATTATGCGTGTTAGCTTTTGGCATTATGCGTATTTAGATTTTATATAGTTTTGGCATTTGGCGTATTTGGTATTTCTATAGATTTGGTATTATACGTATTTGGCATTAAGAGAATTTGGTCTATTGCGTTTTTGGCGTTTAGCGTACGAATGGCGTTTTGCGTTTTTGGCATAATGCGTCGAAAGGCTCGAAATTTCTACGAAAAATAGGAAAACTAGAGTGCTAAAATTGATCGTAGGCTCGATATTTTTAAAGAAGGTCAGTAGATTAAAATTAGTCCAACGTTGCTCTTATCAGGAGTTCGCCTTCCAGTTCCACGACGGTCACAAAATCTTTCGGCAATTCCTATAACCTCCTCCTACAAGGTTCCTCCTACCCAAAATGCATAAGCCTCAATATTTTTTTAACTCTATGTCAATAAACAAATTCCCATTTGAATTAGCAAGTTTTAACATAACGTATGCACCAGGATAAATATCGTAAGGCAGTTAAACGCGTATCATTAATCTACATCTGGCTCCTAGCTATCTCCAAAGTTAATCACGTTAACTGTATCGAAGTCAAATATTCTGTTTGAGTTCAACCAGAGGTTTTCAGTGACACGTGCCATGAAGCTATATGGCAAATTATGTTTTTTTTTTTACTCTTATCAAGTGCTAACACTTACACGTCTTTTTTCGTTCTTCGGTATACAAATTGTAAGTTAATGGAGTAATTTAAAAATATGATATTGTAAATTACATAAAATATTGAGGAGTACATGAACAGCACAAAACATTTTAAAATATTGGGCTATTTCGAGGTTTTGTAAAATACCGGTTCCGGTTCCTGATTACACCACAACACCTTCCGTTGCCATATAGTTTGCACTCTTGTTTATAAATTGTATGACTGCATGCATTATGCCTTTACAAGTTAACACTCAGACTGATACATTTAAGTTCTATATTCTCATTTTAAACGTGTATTAATTAATATACATTTGTAATTTCACCAAAAGTAATGGGGAAGAGAAAAAACAATGTTGGCGTAAATGTTGATCATCCATCTGCACATGACCCGCCTTGCCTCAATACACATTTCATACATACTTGGCAACTTACATCAATTAATTACCACTGTGCATGGGGAGGGATTTTATTTAAAAAAAACGGGGGGGGGGGGGGGGAGAACAATGAAAAAAATTTGGAAAAGTTAGCCGATTATTTTGAAGAGCGCTGGCTAATGGCGGCCCGCAAACGGCGCGTGATTGGCTGAGTTAGCATTTGGCACGGGCAGCACCAATCAGAGCTCAAGAGCTCTCCACTCAAAGGCTCTATTCTGCGTTTGACTGTGTAAAGGGCTAGCCCGCTGCACTTTGCAGTAGCAACGGTGGTACTTACTTATTGTGTCATGAAAGTGAATGACTTGTCTCATATCATCTGTGCGTCTGTGAAATCCACTGCGTACTTTGAAATAGGTAGTAGCTTAGAAAAAACACAAAAGGTATTAATTTAATAAAAATCCCGCACACGGTGATTTTTGGACTATGTCACTCATTTTACAATATTGCAATAGTTATCTATTTATTGCAATAGTTAGGTGGATTTAGACCAAACGACGAATGTTCATGCTATCCCCCAATCTACGAAATTCGTTCGTTACACAAAACGTTATTCTTCGAAATTCGTTGATTTCGTAGAGTGGGGTATAAAATGAGCATTCGCTCGTATGGTGTAAATCCACCTGTAGATTGTGTCACAAATCAAAATTATATATTCGGCAAGGGCGTTCATTGATGCCCGAATGAAGCGATAGATTCCACAACAGAATCCCGAACGTATATCATAATTCATTGTTATGTTTTAGGCTGGCAATAGAAAATCCTTTAAGAGAAAAGTGTACCTTGTTCACTCCTAGCAGGGAAAAGTGCCGTTTTCGAATAGGTAGTGTGAAAAATCAAAGCATATCAGTGGCTAAGTCGAAATACCTACAACTCTATTGTTTTTATACCGGCAGATTTCGGCACTTCGAATGCTTATAGTCACGACTATAACTAGGGCTACCGTACCGAGTACCGAGGAGAATTCTATAATTCCGTTACTACTGTAACTGATCAACTTTTAAAATAATTACAGATGTTTCTGCTAATAGAACATATTTAATTAATTGTCTGCCTGACTGTATGTAATCAAATGTTTTCTCTTTTGAGGCGCGCATGTTGCAATGAATGGTATTATTTATACGTGATTATAATGCTTATAATCACGTATTTTTACTTTTAATTATGTCTTCGATAACACACGATACTTTTAAATTATAACACAGACCTCTTTAATGTTATTTCGTTTGAGCATATTTTCCTCCACTGCACGCGATTAGCTAAATTGGCATTTGGCACGGACCAATCCAATCCACCAATCAGAGTTCAGTGCTCAACCGTTCTATTCTGCATCGAACTAATAAGGCTTGTTTACTCCGCTGCAGCCTGCGATTCCTTTGTGAAAATTCTTCTTTCTTCGCTTTGAACACTCGCTTATTTATTTAACTGTAAGTACAATTCGCAATGTTGAAACAGCTGTTCTTTTCAAGGTATAAATTATGTTGTTTTTATAACTGAGAACACTGCAGTTTTATGTGGCTAGCGTGCATGGTGCATGTTGGTTGTAAGTCATGAGCTTATGAGATATTAGTAATTGTCTGAGAATTTTAGAACCAGGCATGCTAAAATCGAGAGGGTGTGTAAATTAAATTAAATAGACAAAATATTGTCTAAGTCACAATCTAATCCAGCTTGTCAAAAAAATTCGATGTCTTATGTGAAGTTTATATTTATTCGATTTGTATAAGGCAGTTAAACCTTATGCACATAAATAATTAAAATCTACTGTCTATTGCGAAAGCCTCAAAATTATGTAGTTATCACCCCAGACGCGAAAACACAATTGTATTTAAAAGGGACGCTAAAATATTTTTTTTAGTACAGATGGTGCGTTTTTTAGGCTCTAGTGCAAGAAATGTGTCATTTTACGTCAGGTCCAAACAAAACTTCGGAGGGCCATCTGTACTAAAAAACGTCGTACGAGACACGTGCAAAAACTAAATTCGTAACTCGTGTCGATTTAAAACACTCCCTATCGGTCGTGCTTTAAAACATCGCCACTCGTTACGAATTTCATGTTTTTCGCACTTGTGTCGTAATGTACTATAATGCTGCATGCTGCACCATCAACCATCATACTTATAATATCGTTTTTTAAACCGAATTAGAAATTAACCTATTATTGCCATGGTTACGGCACCAAAATTATGCTACTTAAATTACGCAAACATGCATGTAGTCTATGTTTTTAGATGGCTGATTAAGGAACGGGCTTATTAACACAAGAAAAATGCATGTTTGCATAGTTTAAGTAGCATAATTTTGCATAAAACCAGCGTGGTTTAGGTGACCGTAGTAACACTAGTAACCATGGCAAAAACAGACAGATAAAAGTTGATTCGCCCTTATATAATTTCGAAAACTAGGGTCTATTTCTCAAAAGCTTGTAACTTGTAATACAAGCGGAAGTCCTTATCTAACTTATGGTGTCAAAAAAAGACTTCCACTTGTTTTACAAGTTACAAGCTTTCGAGAAACGGGCCGCTGCTCGTTTAGTGTTTGTAACAAGAGCCTAATCAAAACAATATTTTTGTACATACATAAATAAAGTTGGAAATCTAGCGATTTCCCATTCTCTATCGATGTAATAAATACAAGGGGATTTATGTCATTGTATTAATCGGGAGGTATGATCGCCGCCGCGAGTCACGCTTGCGTTAGCCCATGGAGGCTTTCGGAATCGTCGCATTTAATACTAATACGACAATAGTGCCATACGCCATTAATACATCATCAGCCTATGTTAGTCCACTGCTGGACGTAGGCCTCTCCTATTAACAATGCGTATAGACGCATTAGGCGGTAAATGCCCATAATCGCCACGCTGGGCAAGCGGATTGGCGTTCGCAGTAATGTGTCCACTATGATGACGCTGCTGCCCATCATCAATCTTGTAGAATGGTCAGTGACACTTTAATCTCTTAGTCGACTCTTACGACACCCGCAGGAGGAGTTGGGGTGGTGACAAATGTATTCTTACTGCCGTAACCACACGCCATTAATAGGTGTTTCACTATTATTTTATTGGTATGACTTAAAACGGGATATTTACCATGTAATTTGCAGTCATTCAGCACCCGATTTTTCTGCCATCTTAACGGAGTAACTGATGACCTTTTGTCTTAATTAATTTTGCCTATTCTACGAGTATTTACGAGCAAAAAGCTCGACGGAACAGCTACTTTACAGGGCAAATGTAACTTTGAGGTAAAAGTAACTATAGTACGTATACGTAGTTGTTTTTGATTCCTCACATCTCACATTATATTTCCCTGGTGAAAATATTGTTTGACTTCCTGCATACCTACCCCCTTGCCTTTTAAACATGTTCGTAACATAATATATCTATAAATCGGTTCACTATTGGGATGCAAACTAACGAATGTAATAATATAGTTACGCATAATGTCTTCTAGCCGAAATATTGACAAGACGAATCATATTTATGAAAATTTTTGACGCATAATATTTAAAAGCATACACATTAAAGGCATACCCGTCATAATAACTAATATCACACAGTATAAATACAAAATTGCATAATAATTATTACGCATCATTTCACGATGCATACAAATAGTTAATCCTAAAATTAGACTACCAACTGGCATGATTGACATGCTATTATTACAGTGAGCTGCCTTTCGTTTACGATTGACGATTAAGCGTTGGCGATTGGCAGCTTATCTAAGCATCCAGGCGTTCTACTGTATACGGAGAATGACGGTAGATTCACATTTAGTTTTATGAATAAAAGTGACGGTGAGTAATATAAAAATGTAAGCGATTAAGGAAAACCGATTGCTTCAACATGGCAAATCAAGTGTGTATAATCTATATATGGGAACAATAGTGAGGTCGACGGGGGTCTGCGACGCAGACTATTCTGCGTAGTTTAGGCGCTTCGCGCCTGGACAACATACTAACCTAACCTAACCTAACCTAATTTATCTATATTTTGATATTAGATAAACACGCATTTTAATATTTTAGATTCAAGAGACCCGAAACAGAATAAAAAAACATTCTAAAATATGTAAAATACTCAATATGTAAAATGCATGTTAATTGATTTAAAATTGATGTTAAACAAAGAAAAGTGTTTTATTCAAATAGGGAACTAAAATTATGGTTTCCGAAATATATATGGCTAATAACCATTAGTCCAAACAGTAATATGCGTAGTATACATTAGGCAAATATAAATTAGTCCAAGTTAAATTATTACAAAACTTTAATATGCGAACAAAGTAGTATGCCAAAGTAATTACTATGCGACAGTACATTTATGCTAATACAAATTATGCGAACAAAAGTATGCCAAAATAGAATAGCCTGAAAAAGATTATGCGACCAGAAGGTATACCCTAAATCTTATTTCAGAAATGCTCATACTCATTTATTGTGTAGCCTTATATTTATATGTACCTATCGCAAGTACGAAATCAACGGTAGAGAAACCCGATGAATCTAGATAACTATTAATTGAAATGACAACCTCACGTGTTATATGATTTGTATTTTAAAAACCGGTTTGCTCGACTTATCGGGTTTCACCAGGCAACTCTCGAAATGTGGTAAATATCATATTGGCATCAAATTGGATATTTATGAACAAGCTCGCAGGATTCACACGGCCCTAGACTGCAGTGCATTCATCGCTACCAATATCATAAAATATCCTTTACGTATTACAATAATTCCATCTTGATGCTGCGATAAGGTGCGCTTTTACCTATTCTCGACCTTGAGAACCTTATAGTAATCGCTGGTTGTTAGGGATTTAAAATGTATGAAATACTAGTAAATAGAATTTACTAGGAAATGCTATTGAAGGCAATCACTAGGAAATACTAGTAAAGACAATTTTAAATACGTCGTGCTATTCCCATCACAATTCAGGCTTGTGTTGTGTTGCGGGTAGGTAGGTACAAAGGGACGATATGTATAAAGAATTATACATATCGTAACAGAGTGATTTTTTATTCACAGACCAATCTTTAGGAGGTTAACTCTGAGGTCATATCGATAAACTTTTACTATGGGACTGACATCCGATACGAGAAAAAAATTGATGTTTCATACAAACCCTGAGATATTAGTTGGCAGAAATGTATGGACTCATCAGGCTTTTTTTCTCGAAAAGGATGTAAGTAAAAGTTAATCAATTAACCTCAGAATAAACCCTCCTTAATATGGCCGATGAATAAAAATCATCTTGTATAATAAATATTATACATATTATATATGCATGCGTAATTACATAGAAAACAACCAGGACAAATTAATAAATGTGCATATTAAATACAAATAAATACCCTCGCCGGGATTCAACCCGGAACGGAACCCATAGCTTCATAGGATCATAGGCAGTGTCTAGTTGTGTCTACCAACTTAGCTACGAAGGCTGATTAAATTATTGTTTAATTCTTCATAGAAAATGTTGCAAACATGCTGATATTAAACATAGTTTTCACTGATTTATTTTAAAGATTTTTTTTTAGGAATTCCATTTAGAAACGAAATAAGTTTTCAATTTTCCTGATCTTTGCGTGAAATCCAAAAATAATGGAACATTTTCGTTAATTCGGTTTTTAGAAACAAAATCTTAGAATATTGAAAAAGGCCCTCTAAAAAGGGCTTTTATTTGAATGACTTGTTTTTTTCTACCTACTGAAATATTTGACAACAAAGTTTAATGTTTTTGAGATTGGATGAAAAAACCATGCAGGTTCTGTAAGTATTAAAAAAAAAATTAGAAATCCGCATGTTTGTACCATTTTATATGAAAAATTGTACCTGACCCGAAAGTTTTGCTCCTAATTGTACATATTTGCTATGACTTATTTTAGTGTTTTTTTATGAACAGGTGGCTCTTCTTTCTAATGTTCAAGAACCGAACTATATCATATACCTTTCACACACATAATCATCATTAGCCTTTGATAGTCCACTACTGGATGTAGGCCTCTCCTATCCTATGCTATAGGTATCTCCTATGCGTATAGATAGACGCATTAGGAGGTAAATGCCCATAATTGCCACGCTGGGCAAGCGGATTGGCGATCGCAGTGCAGTAATGTGTCCACTATGATGACGCTGCTGCCCATCATCAATCTTTTATCAAATAATGGTCAGTGACACTTCAATCCCTTAGTCGACTCTTACGACACCCGCAGGAGGAGTTGGGGTGGTGACAAATGTATTCTTAGTACTGCCGTCACCACACGGCCAATCATATACCTTTATTCTTTCAAATTCATTTCATGCGGGATTTGAAACGGAAAGTAGCGAAGTTGGCTACTCTCAAAGCCGATGCCACTTCCAAGACCAATTGGGTATCGCCTCTGGCTCACGATTTATTGGCATATTTCATGTAACGTTCTTATGGGTGCGAGGCTGGATAGAAATTGTAATAACTTTCATGTCTACAGTAGACTTCAAAATATTGATGTATCCACTTTCAGTAATTTACTTACTGCATTTTAATAAGGTGAAAATAAAGTACACTATACCGATCGCCCAAACTTTTAGGGGCATTCCATGGAAACGGGTCGTAAGCGACACTGTCTTTTCAATACTTTAGAGAAATTTAATTAGTAAGCTAAGTTACGGTATAATAATAATACCATATCTAGATATTAATATAGCTTTAAGATTGACAGTGTTTCCTAGCGGCTAGCACATTTTATTAGGGTAGTTATAGTTACCATATTGACACGTAAGCGACGAAAGTAGATGTTTTCATGGAATACTCCATAACAATCCATCAGTAGATGTAATGCCTAATGCCTTTTGTAACAAGGTCCACATGTACAGTTACGAGTGTTGCTGTTTGTACGTCGGCTGATACATGAAGTTTGACTTAATATATGTTTTGATCTAGATGTGCGATATGTCAGACACTTGCAAACCATGTTTAACTATCGGTACCTATAGTATTCTGATTAAGAAACAGTGGAAGAAATAGTGCATTACGATACAAGTACGAAAAAAATGAAGTTCGAAACGAGTGGAGATAAATTAAATCACGACGAAGGGAGTTCTTGCACCAAAAAATAGAGAGATAGATAAAGGCTGGCACAGCTGCCAACTCAGCAGAGCTGCTCAAGCGGCGCAAATATGCAACCATAGGCAATGGTTTCATATTTGAGCCGTTTGCAGTAGATACCTTAGGACCCTGGGGGGATAGCGCCCACAGGGTCTTCAAAGAGGTGAGGTAGAAGCTGTACGATCTGACGCGTGACCAGAAGGCTGGTTCATATCTAGCACAGCGGATCAGCATTGCCATTCAACGTGGCAATGCTGCCAGCCTTCTGGGCACGCTACCGATTGACAGTGATCTGGGGCAAATTTTTTATTTATAATTTAGTTGTATTTTCGTAAGTTTATTTTAAGATCTAGTTTATTGTTTCTATGAAGGTAATATTGTTTATAGTTTTGAAAATAAACATTATTGCCAAAGTTTCAAGTTATATCGGATGTAATAAATGTGTTGTAAAATATAAGGAAAATACGTAAAAAAAAGAGAGATAGAGAGATGCATATTGTCGTATAGATCTGGTAATTTAAGTATTCTAGGTTGTCTAGAATGAGCACTCAAATGTATCGTCACTTTTTTTGTTACACGCCATACAGTCGAGTTTACAAATCTAAATTCAAATATAATATAAATAATAATATCCCAGTGCTTTTATAGCTAATATGAAGCATATTTATGAGAGGATTCCCTTGATTAATATTTAGAAGAGAATGAAACAGAAAATAGTTTATTCGAAGTTCGAAGCAAAGCACATAGGACATTAATATTTACACTAAAGAAAATTACCACGAATTGGACCCGACTTAGCATGATGCTGGCCAAGTTAGTCAGCGATGGTCTTCGGCCGGGTCATAAAACGGGACATAAACATAACACAGCAGGAAGAAATATCGACAATGGAAATTTCAAATGTCGCTCCAAAATCTTAATTGCTGGAATTTCGAAAGAAATATTTCTTGGTTTATTATTACAATGAAAAATGGAGAACGTTTCCGCGTACGCTTAAGAACTTTTGTACAGCATTGCTCCCGGTTATTCTTTAAAGTCTCCGTATAAAGGGAACAGTGAGGTAGGTTTTCTCAAAAGGCAATGCTATTTCAGAGTCGGAGGGATCGAGTGTTGCCACAGACGAATACTAGACACTGCATTATGAAGTTCATAAGAGCGCGAGCTCTAGGCCACTTTAGAACCATGTCACATTGAGAAGTAGTTAATCTTTTTAAATTTGATTTAGATCTATTAAAGTGCCAAAATTATCTTATCGTATCTTATTGGCCCTTACGGATACACTTCGACCCATTGGGATCTTTTGTGTAATTGCCCCCTATTTCGCCTACCCCAGGGATTGTTCTATCAACTCAATATGTTTGAGGATGTACCCTAGCGGTAGCGTTTTGACCTCCTTCGGTTCCGTTTCCGAAGTCTTTCATCCTTTGTCTGGCGAGGGCATGACATTCGCACATCAAGTGTTTCATTGTCTCCTCTTCTTCGCCACACATTCTACAGTCTATGCGGTCAGAAAGACCCATTTTGGCCAAAAGAGTTTTGACTCCAAAGTGCCCCGTAAACACCCCCGTTATGAGTTTGAGTTGTCTTTTGCTATATTTCCAAAGTTTTTTGCTCCAGCCCGAGTCACTTCGTGCATAAAGAGCTTTGAATGCCTGAGCCCCGTCAGATTGGTCCACTCTTCCTGGTGCTTCCATCTAACTCACTCAAAGTGCCAAAATATCTCTGCATGATGAGATTGATGAGACGTCATTTTGACAAAGCTGCGTTAATCGAAATTATCTCAAACCAAAAATTTTGATTGGCTGTATCTGTCATTCCAATTTTTTGGAAAAAATAATATCGAGTTTGTTAAAACACTGAGCGCGTGATCACATGCATAGGTGCAATATTACTTCTTCATTGCGACGGTATTAGTTCCTAGGGATATGCATCCCACACCTCGGAATACCATAACTTTTTGGCATTTTTGTTATTCTTGGACATAACTGAAACAAGGGACCTCGCTCTCACTTCCAACGTCAATCACCTTTCCATTAATAAATACGATTTTCATCCGTATCTTTTATCTTGACTAATATTTTTACTAGTAAGAGACCAAAAGCTTAACAGCATACAAAACAAAGTTGCTCCTCACTGTCTGTACCTTATACACGGTGTTACGTCAGCATTCCGAAAGATTTTAATGCTGGATTCCTGACCATATTTAGAGTCTTTAATGTTATATAAAATTTCCTGGATTCGGCTTGGTTTCAGAGATAATCAACCTTTTTTCGAAATAAGTTTTTCGACGTAGTTACGTCATTAACTTCGTCATTTAACTTCTTTTGGATTACAATGCTACCACAATGAGTTCTAATATTACCACACCTTTTGCCTGACAATCAAAAAATACGAATAGACTTGACGAAATAACCTCTACCTAAAAAAAACAATTGAAATAAATAATTTAAACAAATTGTTGTTATGATAAAAAGTACTGGAAATGTTAAAAAGTATTCAAAACGGCCTAAAAAAAAAGAAAAAAAATTTTTTTTTTTGGTGGAATTGACATTAGGTCTCATAATATTTTTTGTTTATTTTGATGTCTAGAATGCATAGTTAAAATCTTTCGCAATGCTCGCGTAACACCGTGTATACCTACACTTTTATAATAATATGCTCCATTTCGCTGTAGTGATCTGTGTTGCTGACTTACAAGTTAATGCGCCCCGCGGGCACTCAAAGAAATTGCTGATTTACTCCGTGCTACACTCTTTGCTTACGTTTTCCTTTGATATTGTAACAAGGTAAGGTAGCTATTGAAGCCAAATCAATGCGTACGCCAGTTAGAGGTTACTGTTATTTACTGAATTTGTTATTTAAGACACTTTCTTTAACACGTGACACGTGAGATTTACTAGGGTTACGTACTTAATGATCTCAGATCAAGGCAATTTTTGGCCTCTGTCATAGTAGGAGTCATCAACTTAAGTAGTTCAGAAATAAAAATTGTTGTAATTTGAAAGATTTCAGGCATTCATTTCGTCGTTGAGATTGCCAATTCCCTTATGTGTAAATTTCAAATTTGACAAAAGAAGACTAAGCATATGTCATTTGGATTGATTTTTCAGTTCCTGAAATCGTGCACATAACGGAATTGGCTATCTCAACGACGATTTGTGATCAGAATCTGATGTCCTAACAATTTGTCGGTATTGTCACGTTCTGAAGTTACAACGGTAATAATTATGTCGATTATTATTATTTATTATTAATATTTGATAAGAGCATTTGGTAGAGCATGTGGGCTATTTATCACATGCCGAATGCGCTGTCATAAGATATCTCAGCTGTCACAGGAGGCAATAAAAATTGAAGGGAACCATAATCAAGGACGACACGATTGACGATTGTGAGGGCTACAAGAAACTAATTGCTTGTACAGAACGCGACAAAGGGCCCCGCGAACAACCGTGGGTTGCCAGCACCATTAGTGTTGGTTGAGATTCGAGTCCCTTGAGTCTCTTTCTTTGAGATTCGAATTTTTCGGCTCTATTCCATCTGTAAGATTTTGAACGAAAAAAAATCAAGGGGTAATTGTGCTTCTTTCTTGTCGGATTTTTCTTTCGTTACAATTTGTTTGTTTCTGAAAGAAAAAAAACCGGCCAAGTGCGAGTCGGACTCGCGCGCGAAGGGTTCCGTACCATTATCAATTTATTATTTAAAAAATACAGTTAAATCAACCTACCTCAAAAACTATAGGAGATAATTTGATCAAACCAAAAATCGTTGATAGAGTTTATTAATGTGCTTAACATATATTTTTTTTAGAATTTTATATCGCGTAGTTTAAAAAATAGAGGGGGGGGGACACATTTTTCAGACTTTGAGAGCTGGTATCTCGAAAACGATTTGCTTAAATAAAGATAAGATTTATATACCTTCATATCATTTTCAAAGACCTTTCTATTAATACCCCACACGCTTATATACAACTAAATTTTTTTTTCTATCCCTCAGTTATATGTATGGAGGGCCCCCACCCCAATGGTTTTTTTTACAATTTAGTATCATAATCCTGTAGCGGTTCATACAACACATATCCTTACCAAATTTCGTTACTGTAGCATTCATAGTTTCCGAGTAAATCAGCTGTGACAGACGGACAGACGGACAGACGGACAGACGGACATGACGAATCTATAAGGGTTCCGTTTTGCCATTTTGGCTACGGAACCCTAAAAACGAGATCAGCCCTGCTACCGCGAACACCGAAGTTCACAAATTTTCGGGGATTTTTCAGTCACTCTAATGACGCCTTCGTTGGAGTGACTGAGACAAATCCCCGAAATATACGAACTACGGTGTTCGCGGTAGCAGGCTTGACCAATGACCAGTCTTTTAAAATGTTTCTCAGTGTTAAATTCACCTTAAGGAATTCACTATTAAGGAATTTGGCGCGAAAAATTATAAAGAAAAAAATATTGTTTGATTCACGTGGGGTACAGGGGTAAACGTACGTAATCACATATAATTTCATATTAAAATATATGGGATTTCAGAACACACTGCGTACTTACCCCAGTACCCCATGTGACTCTACATACGAAAAGCGCAAGCCTTTTCTAATCACATTCGAATGAACTTATCTGAAGTCCCTGCAACGCACTTGTATCGCAAGTGTCAATTAGCGAATGTAATCGCTTACCATACATCTCTCGTATCAAGATGTCATAAAAATTCGATCAAAAATCTCAAATCGAAAGTGACTCGAGCCTGAATTTTATCGTATCGAGATCACACCAACACTAGTCCTGGAGCGATGATTGCCACATAATGGCCGGTAGGTATTTAGAGGTGGATGTATAACACAAAGGTCCGGTTTTTAGATCCAGATTCTTGAGTCCCGAGAGTACATTTTATGGCGTACAAGCACATTAAATGCCTGGATCGGTGTTGGACTTTTGTGGACGTTTATCTAATGCCGAAGTCCCAAAACGTTTTTTTTTTCACTTATAGATATAATCGCGCCTCTTTTTCGTCGTCATAAATTAGGCTACTCTACTCTATCTTTTACTGAAACTCATCCGCAGCAGAACCAAATTAACCGATATAGCTCTCCGAATCGCTAAACTGAAGTTGCAGTGGGCGGGGCACATTGCGCGTAGAACCTATGGCCGTTGAGGCGGGAAGGTTCTCGAGTGGCGGCCACGTACCGAAAGGCGCAGCGTGAGTAGGCCCCTCACAAGGTTGACTGATGACCTGGTGAAGGTCATACGAGTCCACTGGATGCGGTTGGCACAGGACCGGTCATTGTGGCAATCTTTGGGGGAGTAGCATTTTGAAAGTCGAATATTATGGTTTTATGTCCTTCTCCTTCGCCATTCAGGCAACTCGTCTTTGGAACGATCTCCCTCTGCCCCTGAGGCAAGCACAGAGCAAATTCTCCTTCAAACGCAAGTTACGTAAATACCTTTCCAACAATGATAGATGATCTGTATATTAGTTACTTATACTTGGGTACTTTATTTATTTATATATGTATGTATATGTATTTATATGTGTATTTGTGTATTTATTAAACCAATGTTAGTAGTGTCCATTTGTGTTTTTTATTTCTTTTCAGTGTAGACGATCCTGCACCTAGTACAAGTTTCTGTTTGACCCAATGATTGACTGGTAGAGAATGTCATACATAAGGCATCAAGTCCGCCATTTGTACTTTATTTTCATTAATTGTGCAATAAAGCTTAAATAAATAAATATAACTCATTATTCTTCAAATTAATGATAAATAATTAAAATAACTAAAGTAGCCATTGCAAAGACAAAACTCCACGGGTGTTTTGTAAAAGCCCACATAATAGCTTACCAACTTTTCGGTTAGTATATATCGATCTTACAATAGGCTTTAAACCATATGTTGCGATGGTCTAACAAGTCTAGAAATTTCCTAGCAAAGCAACCCTGCTGAATTGCCGATGGCCTCTTCCCGAGCCCTACAGCGATAGGCTTCTAGCCGATAATTATGCGCCTCATTGACTCCCATTAACGAGCTCCGGGATCAAAAGTCGCAAGTTTAACATTCTCCAGGCTTAAGCAGTACTTAAATCGTCGTTTTCCCTAATGAATAAAGCAGTTGCTTGGAAGTTAGTCCATTCAGTGCACGGAGGCTGGGATGCACCGGGAGGTGCCACCCCGTAATGTTCAGTCGACCACCCACTAGATGATGCGGAGGTAAGGAGGTTTACAACGAATCATGCATTGGCAGTAGGTACTAGTAAAGTAAAAAATCCAAGCTGGTCATAGTAATTGATTGACATTAAATCAAATCAGCCCAGCCACGCCGTTTATGATCAAATTGAGAAGACAACCACAATTTGATTGAACATTTTTAACATCATCGGTACGGCTCCATACGTTAACGCCAACATATTCGCTGCCACCCCCATCATTTTTGTATGAAGATTGATGCACATTTGCTTCGGTGGCAGTGAATGCGTTAATTAAGTCACTTGTGAAGTAAATGGTTTATAACATTAAAAAAAATCTGGAATTTTAAATACACTTTATTTAGAAATTAAGCCTAAAGTAATGTTGTTGAAGTATCGCTTACCTATAGTTTATAAAAAAAAAACATATTTAATTATTGTCACAAAACCGATTTATTTATCTTTTTTTACGGCTTTGCTAATTGGGTACCTACACAGTCTGAAAATGGCCATTCCATGGACAATCCACTAGAGGTGATCAATGATCATTTCCAGTTTTCGCACTGCACAGTTCAATTCTTTCGTGCAAATTTATTCCTCGCCCGCCACCCGCATTTGATACAATTCCGAATATCACGATCGGAATGTCAAAACGTTTTGCTACTTGCCTTGTAAATTTGCAAGTCGTTTTTACATGACGCGCGATCGCTCTTGATTTATGCTCAAAGAATTCTGAGGGCGTAAGTAAAAGAACTTTTAGAAAATTCTGGATAACTATTAAGTGACGACCTTTTCATAGGTCTATATATTTCGTATAATATTTATAGGTATCAATATCTCGAATACAGATTCAATTGCCTGACAACTAAGGCTGTCAAATACTTTAATTTTACATACACGAGAATGTAAATTCAACTTACGAAGAATGAAATTACTCATGCTAAGCGGGTCTTTGTCATGCTCATAACTCATAACAAATTTTGTGTTTGTTTAGCCTGAAGCGTAATGTGCAATTATATTACACCTCATTTACGTGTTTCTTAGTTAAAAAGTTTCAATGTTCAATGAAGATAATTAATGTTTTTGTTATACACTCGGGGAATTAACAATCTTGTAAATCGTGGTAAATATGACACATTCACTACCCACAAGGGGTGATAAATATTTATTAAGTCACAGCCTCTCACGTCTCATGAAATGATACAATAACTACCGCTCTTGAATTCTGCGCGGGGCATAAATAAAAGAACGTTAATAAAGATCGCATCAGGATAACCTCAATAGCCAAAGCCTCTGTGGCAAAAGATGATTTTCGCGAGCCATCCCCGCCTTTTCCGTGTCCGCCGCGTAGAGCCTCGTTACTGTCCACTCGGCTCAATCGAGTTCCCATTACTTAGTCGTCATTCGGTTTGCCCGTGCGGAGAATTTCGATTGTCTGAAGCTTTTGTATCTTTTAGACTTGAGATTTGTCAGCCTCCGTAGCCTAGTTGGTAGTGACCCTGCCTACGAAGCTGGAGGTTCCGGGTTCGAATCCCGGCGAGGGCATTCTTTGTGTATTTATTTATCACAAATGTTTGTTCCTTGGTCATGGCTGTGTATGTATTTAAGTATCTATATGTATCTATCTATTATATATATCGTCGCCTGGTACCCACATTACAAGCCTTAATTGAGCTTACCGTGGGACTAGGTCGATTTGTGTAAGATGTCCCAAGATATTTATTTATTTATTTTATTTATTTGATTTCTTAAATAAACCAAGTATTTCAGAGACCCGGGACTTGTATCTGCAGGAACAGGTTAATGAGGCTTGAATTTAGAGTTGCATTCTAGTTAGTTCTGCGGAAGGTTTTGGTTGAAATAACATGTTATAACCGTAAGCGTGGTTAGTTAGTTTATATTGGTAGATAATTTGAAACAATACGACGATAGGAGACAGGAATCATATTACTGGTAAAAGTACTACACTGGGGAATTATTTTGACGGCTTGCCGTGTATCAGAGTTAATAACCTCTTACATGTTTTCATCTGCTCTTTGACCTTTTCTGCTTAAATTCCCGATATTCGGGTTTTAATATAAAAGCCGATTATAGTCCGAGCGTTCAAAGTTAGAGAATTAACAGAACTAATAGGCGGATTTAAATTACTCATCTAGAAAATTCACATTCTAGTTTAACTCCACTAAAATTTATATTTCAATTCAAAGCTTAGAACATAATTTTACTAATGACCTCAGTAATTTATTTTGCGTTATAGGGATCATTAGTTTGTTGTAGTTTTAACATTCAACATTTTAAGCCACACTTACAGGGTTAGTTTGCTAACTTGAGTTTAAGCGAATACTAATAATTTGGACTTTACCCCGGTGTTAGTAGCTAGTAGCCACTAACCCGAGTTTGTGCAAGTAGAGCATGAGGGCAATAAGTATAATATATACTCATTATTTGGCTGTAAGATTCCACTTCAGTTTAGGAATGGCAGATGTAGAGCACAGACTATCCTAAGTAAGTAACTGTTAATGTAGTTAAGAAGATAATTTACTAACGCCCTTGCAAAACGAATGAAAAAACATTGTACAAAAAACTGAATGCATGAACTGTAGCTCCAATAGCTCCATGGTAGCCACGCGTAGTAACTATATTTGCAAAGTAGCGACAATATCACCAGTTGAAATAATTTCACTCAACCAATCTAAATGCCTTTCAGTTGTCTATAGCAACCTATAGGTAAACGTCAAAAATATTTATTGATTTGCATGTACCGACCCCGCACAACTGTACCGTCTGGGGTGGTTTGATCGAAAATGCACGTCTCCACCTACTCTAAGCCTTAAATCCTCGGCTTAGCGCCCCGAATGAAAGTTTACACTAAAGATAAACCTCCGCCTCCGATTCAACGACTACTTCACTGCCGGCCTATTCACACTGGTAGGGCGATCGCATTGGGCGCCCATCGTACAGAGATCCTTGGAATCTGTCGTTATCATAGCCACGTCATCCCAATGTCATTTCTAAGGGACATACTTATTCGATTTTTGGCAAAAAAATTATGAAAAGCCTGTTTAGGTTGAGTTGAGGTTACACTCAAAATTCTTTTCTTCTATGTAAAATGTAGAATAAAAGAAAAGCGACTGTATTTTCAAATTCATTAGCTTTAAATTTCAATAGCTCAAACTGAGTACTGACGGGCAGGACGAGGATTGATCGGTTTATGGAGACAAATCCCGTCTCGAATCTTCTACACAACTGTGCATTAGTAGAATACATACTACAGTCACGTTATACATATTTGAATGGCAGCACAAGTTGTAGCCAGTAAAAGGCACGCGAAGCAGAAGACCGAAGAACCAATATACTCGTAATGAATGTTTTGTAGATTTTAGCGCACGTCTTTGTAGATCAATATTGCATATCCTTCACATTTCACACGGCTTATGGTTTGACTATACCAGTCTCTACAAATTTGTGTTTTGGCTGCTGCTTCATAACCTTTTTTATGTAGCTGTCACAAAATGACATTTAAATTATAACCTTTCTTAGGTGCAAAAGTTTATTCCGTCTCGATATAATATTTCGTCACCAAATCCTCCCAAGACGTAGATGGGATCGCATTCTTTCCGAAACTTTTTAACAGAGTTACCTACGTACTAGCCAGAGTACAATGATTACAATGGTTGGAACTATTGACACCTCTAGGGTTGTTAGCTTCAGCGTGCACTCTAATGACGCCTTCGTTAGAATGACAAAGACGAATCCTCGAAATTTACGAATTTCGAAGTTCGCGGTAGTAGGCCAGGCCTATCAGTCTGTAGGTACGCTTGTTTCGACTGTCGTATTATAAGATACTGGTTCTAGAGAGCCCAAGCTTCGCCCATGTTTGGAATCTTGTTTTGCACTCGCTTTTCTTTCTCATTTCACGCCTTCGCAGTTTCGCTATGAGTAAAACTTCAGCTTGGCTGTTTTAAAATTCTCCATTTCGACCGGTGCTGTGTAAATGGTCGAAGTTTTCAGTTTAATGTATACTTAACTACTAGCATAGAACTATTCGTGCTAAGTCAATAAGAGTAAGCCGTCACAGCTGTGCGTTAAGACTTCTAGACCTGGGTGGAGTTGGTTTGCGGAAACGTGTGCGCGAAAAAATCGTCGGGAATTTGACAAATGTCTACAATACCTACATACAAGTCTACATTTGTAAAAAAATTTAAACTAGTGAATGTTGTTAGTATAAAGTTTTGTCTATAATTTGATGTTAAATTTAAAAAAGTGTGTACGTATTTAATTTATCGTACTTACACGCCACTGTTTTAATTACAATCTCGGGTTAACCAACTAACACGGAGTTAACTGGTTAAGGTCATATATTTTTGATACTGCAGCAAAGTTTAGTGACCCGACCCTGAATTGTGTAAGTGGACCTTAAATTTTTTTAAAGTAGAGTTTACGTTTTGAAAATCGGTCTATTGATGTTTTATAAAGGGAACCTATTTAAAGATGAATACATTTTTGATCATCGATTCGGTCATTTAAAGAACGTTACTTCAATGTGTCAACGTTACCTATCGATAAGCCAGACTTAAACTGTCACGTCCCACAACCTCTCTTACCATTTTAAATCTTCTCAAATAAGTATGTTGGTTTTCCGTTCGAATATTTCATCGAAAACATTTTTCCTCGTAAATATTTGTAAGCGGCTTTTATTGCAAATGTGGTATTCCAAAAGATATCAAATATGACTCGAACCAACGTTTTAAATTCAAGAGCCCACGAAAGTTACTACCTTACCATCGGCCGACTCATGTCATACCGTTGAGTGATCTAAGAATGCTTTCATAATCACTACCTACGTACACTATAAACTGAAATAGATATCATAAAAAAAAAACATTTACCTAAATAATTAGTATCATAACTACTTAACTTAAACGTACTTCCCCCTTTTTAGTTTACTTACAGTGCAACAGCATTGAAAAGAGATAAATACACCGCCAAAAGTCACAAAAATACGCTCCAACGAATTCGCTTGACTCTGCCAAAGCATTCGTGGATCTAGGATTATACTTTAGACTTATGATATGTTAGTATCTTATACTGGAATCAATTCTTTCAATTGTTAAAAAACCGCACCTAGGCATACCTAAGTCAGGTCTAGCATCAGGGGGCGGCAAGTGCCCCCATTGCCCCCCCTTGGATCCTGTGCCAAAGTCTTCTGCCATACATCCACTTGCAGCTTATTTCGTGGCCAAAGCAGGGAGGAGCAATGGGAATACACGAGCACCACTCGTAAGGCCGATTACTCAGTATAAGCTCGGCGCTGTGCAATTTACGTGCTCTGCAGGTGTCGCGAAAATTTACTGCTTACTTCCTCTACCTCTTATCTTGTACACGAACAAAACCTTTATTCTGCAGACGATAAGGGTCGTTTTAAAAATTTATCCGAATATGACGTTTAGAAACCGGTGCAAAAAATGACGTCGTGTTTCCGAACGTTGGGCGTTTTTAATTTACTACATGGGGTTTTAGAAAACTGCGGTTAGTTCCACCGGGTTTCCTTGGTGGAATAAATTGTTTTTAAAATGAATTATTTGCGAGCTCCCGTAATAGATTTTGTACTAGAGTTTGGAGAGTTTAAAGGCTGTAAGCAAAATATTAGTAAATAAAAGTAGGATATATAGAGGTTGTTGGAGTTTGGTATTCCCCTGATATATATAACATGCACTAGCAACAAGCTACAGACATGCAAGGTAAGAGTACCTATAGATATAATGATAGTATAATGTCGGAAACTAGCCCCGATCGGTGCAGGGCACGAACGTCCGATCGAGATAGAGGCCATCTGTGGATCACACTGACCATGAGTAATTGAGTATGTATGGAGTATACAGTGTATTACCATCATGTCCAACATGCAGGCTTTTATTGAAACTAAGAGTTGAGATCCAAATTTTTACGGGCATTATTTAAATCCAAAATCGAAACCGAGGACATTATTTGATTAAAATTTTGCTAATAAAATTTCATTGAAAGTAATGTATTTCAAAATGAATCGTTCATTAGCGCTGGACATCGAGAGATCGCAGATTCGCAGCCACTCGCACCGTTGGACAACTAAGCAGTAGGTAAATCTTAATAACTGAACACGATTGCTAGTAATGCGCGTATACCATTTCCAAAATCCAAATTCCAAAAGGTTACTGTTTTAAAGTACCTACAAACTTGTCAAACTTGAGTACAGATAGTTGAATCATACCGGAGCAGAAGTGAACCCATGCAAGGCGTATTTATGTCAGCGCATTGACGTGTCGTGCTGGTTATAAACGTACATATAAAAGTGAATTTACTGATTATATCGTCGGAAGCGAGCCTCATCCACGCGCCGCTGAACTATGCAGGCTATGTATTTCTCAATTGTGTACATTTCAGATACAACTCTTTACCTAGGTCATATATTCCGTTTGTATGTGAATTGCTTTGAGTCACCACGGTTTATACGCAGTTTTTCACAATTAATATTTAGATACGTCAGTACGTACGTATTTATGTAATTGTAAACCAACATTTTGAGATAAAAAGATACCAATAATTATTTAAATGTTAGTTTGTCGCCTTGGCTATCCTAGGTTCTATTTAATGTATTGAAACTTCCACCGCTGCATAAACCCTAAAGGTTCAAACACTTGGGTTTATTATTAATACGTGACTCGCTAAAATTATAGGTCGGGCCGATTCTAATCACGTACTGTACTACTGTTCTCTCAATTAATTCAACAATCTTGTTTTAAGTACTTGTACTCGTACCTAATTGTGGTAGATGTTCATCTAAGATCTTAATGATTTCTCGGTTCCATCACTTGCATTATCAATACTAAGGGATCATCGTGTACAAAATCTTAGGGAAAACTGCTTTGCTACTTCCACTCAGAGGTAATTATTTTATTTTGAATTTCTGTGATTCAATAAGAGTACAAAATAACATTTGGAATGTCTTTGAATGATGTTGAAGAGGATACTTCAGCATTTTAATAGACTGAACTATCATTTAGTCCATTTTACATGTTGGTCTAAAACTAATTTAAATCGGGTCGGATACATGTATTGCGAGTACGTGGTCTTATCATTCCTCAGTTGCAGCGTATTTTCAGACCTGAAGTGCGGATCTTTAAATATAAATGATAGTCTTAATTCAACGCTAAATGAGTAATTGTCAGATTTAAGTTATCGTCTTTTCGGTGGACAAGTGGACATACCTAAAGTTAAGGAATTCCTGTAGTAATTTTGGGATAAAACAGTTGACGATACAACGGTTTGATTGCATAGGCCTATAGACCGGGGAGCCTCGGTCTATAGCCCTATGTAATCAAATCGTAACATAGATTTATAAAAGCTGTTAAATTTTGACCAACTTTTGAGCAACTTTTGTTTTTCCGACTGACAATAACCCAAATCAGACCTCTTCTCTCTCTCTATTGCTTGCGTCTCTATTGACGCTTTTGTTGGAGTGCCAGAGCCAAATTCTCGAAATTGACGATTTTTTTAAGTTTGCAGTAAGCCTGAAGCCTGAAGTTATTAAATCGTATTTTTTTGCATAAATATCACTTTCCGCATTGGACCACAACGAACGGGTGCGTGACTGAACCAAAGCACTCTATGCGGCGGTTCTGTAGATACGTTTGTTAGGCTGAATGGCCAATTCATCGCCGACATGCAACCACGCCAGGGTTGCCAGCCGTACCATCTTTGCACTTGCACTGATACGACGGTGTACAGAAGTGTTTTCCAAAAAAAAACTGAAAATCTTATTCACAGATATCTTACCTCACAGATCTTTACTTTTTTAGTTCCCCTTATTCAGAATTATCAGCTCTTTCAATCCTGATCATATTTCCCCATATAATCAGTCCTTTACAATACGTCATGTTTTATAACTTCGTTTTTGCATGTGCTTAATTTAACACATGCAATACGTACGTTGTGGATAATTGAAATTTCCATACAATATTTTGACCATTTTTTTAATGATTAAAACCAAAAGGTCTGATAGTTCTGAGTAAGAAGAAAGAGTCATGATCTGTGGTTTGAGTACAAATTTTCGAGATTTTCTCATTAAGATGATCATTAAACTCAAATAAACGATGACTCTCCGATTTTTTACTATCGACATGTGTGACAATATCAAACATTACATTTCATACGGTGAACAACGAAACGTTGTCATTGTACCAGTAATTTTTCAGTGGCTTCGTGGGATTAATTTGGACTGCCTTGGCAACCCTGACGCAACCAACAAAGTCCGGTACGCGCCGATGGGCCGGTACAATGCCCCTGTGTCAAATATGCGGTAATCGATACAAAGGATAAAACCGATAGTTGCATCACCGCAATGGTACAAAAGATGCGCAATTTTGAATGCTGTAAATCGACAAGTGGAGTAGATTTCCACAATTCCAGAACTGTGAATGACTGTGCGGGAGTAATCTAGGATCGTTGACAATGGCAGTGGTGATCGAAAATTGTTGAACTAATAGAAAATCTTTAGATGATATCCGAATTGTTAGTATGTTGGTGAACAGAAAAATTTATTCATCTGAAATCAGTCAATGTATGTATTTCATTATCAAAGGCAGAGAAGCCCTGAGGTCATAATATATAGGTACAATATACTAAGTTGCATAAATCTATATCCAGACGAATTAATATTTTGTCAAAATGTCTGTTACGAGTTACGACTGTTCAAGTCTCATAAAGTTCATGAGAGTTCTATGACCGAAACTTATGAACATAATTATTGAACATGTCGTTTAGTAAAAAAATAAACAAACCTTCCCATGGCATGACGCAGTCTTAATAATGAAATAAAAAAATGCCCACGTGATTCCTCAGAAGAAACGGAATGTCTTTACCACTACCTCATTTAACCTCATGTTGAGGATGTTCAAACATAACCAGCACCCTCCCTCAGCCAAGTAAACAAGGGTGGTATAAATTGACGTCTAAAATCTGTTTAAGCTGTCCGTTTCTTGTGACCTATTTATTTTTTCATCATTTTCATTGTTACTAGGCGTTTCGATCTAACGTCTGATTTATTTATGACTGTAATTATTAATAGATTATTGGAACACCTGTATGTATGACCGGCTTTTAGTGAAGTCCATATTTTTCGTCAGAATGTAGGTTTATTTTTATTTTCGTAAGTACTAAAAATATTTTAGTATGTATTTGTTATGTACATTTTTCTGCGGCATTTCAATTAAAGTATTCCCGTAATTGACTAACAAGATGAAATGCTATTTTTGATTACCACCTTAACGGTGGACATAATATTTCTCCGTTTTAGCAAACAATTTAATCGATAAAAAGTTCTGTTCACCCACGCTCCAGAGGTTAGTACAAAATATAGTAGGTATTATTCTTAAATTATTTCAACATAAGATCCATATAGATCCATAATTTCTAATTAGCAACGTTTGCTTGTAGCGTATTACGCAAATAAGCAATAACTCAAGAACACTTTGTTACTTAATACATCTCAGTCTCTTCAAATGAACTGGCGTTAAGTGAAGGGACCATTCCCCTTCATCCGAAAAAAAAACAAAAGCCTCCATTTATTTACATTCAAAATCAATGCTATTGTTCCTAAAACTGCTGAATAAAAAAGGGTTTAATCATACAAAAATACTTGCGAAAAAGGTCGTCCATTAAGTGAATTAAAAGCCGATCCATTTGGGTTTGAAATTCAGGTGATCCCGGAGGAAAGAGTAGCGTATTATCCTGTCCGGCCCTGGGCTGTTATTGCCCTTCCTTGCCGAGTGATCGCTTAACTGATATTTTTTTTATGGTAGACAAGGGTACTGTAATGAGCGTAACAGATTATAGATAAATTATCGAGAGCTTTGGATTGAATTTGTAGTGATATTACTGAAAGAAACTC